>JAAGKR010003296.1:0-76841 GCA_011419295.1 Clarias macrocephalus
CATTCAGCTCGTCTGCCAGAGACACGTCTGCATTCATCATACCTGCCACAGGCTTCTAGAGTCACTCTGTTGGAACTGTGCCTCTAGTTTCCTCCCATAGTGCTGTCTCACCTTCTTCACAGATTAGAGGCGGTGGTGCAAGATCTCAGAGCGTTGCGGATCGTTTTATCCACCCACAGCTTCTGATTGGGAAATGTTTTGACGGCAGTTTTTTGTGCGGTGTCACCCACTATGACTACCAAAACTGCTTCCGTAAACACGTTCATTCATATCATCAGAGCTTTACATTTTGGCATGAGGAAGATGACGGTGTGGTTGGATTTTCCAAATGGGGGGCGAGATTGTGCCTTGTAGCCATCTTTGATTCTTGGATGGTATAGTACGGTACAGCTGAGTTCAGCCATGTCTCAGTGAAGCAGAAGAGATTGCAGTTCCAAATGTCTATCTGGAACTTTATCCTGGCCCTGAGATCATCAAGCTTGTTGTCCAACGACTAAACACTCGCAAGCAGGATGCTAGGCAGAGGCGTGCAGTGTGCACGAGCTCTCAGTCTGTTCCTGACCACAGCTCGTTTTCCCATTGGCCGCCGCTCCGGTTCACGTCCTTTGTTCTCTCTCAGGATCTCACTCTACCTGCTTGGTTCCGGGATTAAAACCATCGAATTGTGAGTACATTGTATACCAATAGAAATAAGAGTACCTCTATTATATCTAATGTACTCAATGGTGAAGAATTTACCGGTTTAGAGTTATTAAAAGTTAGTTACTGAAAGACAAAACAAAGAAAAAGAGGTCGGAGCAGTCATCATGGCAGCTGACCTCACCGGCACCATCTTGAATTGGATATTGAACTGATATCAACATGGGTAGCAGAAAGTAAATTAATCATCTGTTTGAAATCATTAACTTTGGGATGCTGTAGCCCATCAGTTCAGTATCTCGTGGTCGAGTGGGGCGGCGATGACAATACGCTGACACTCATGGATTACAGCCTGTGTGTATGGCATGTTGTATCTGTCCTCAAAAGACACATTAGATCTTCCCTGTAGAATCCCATCAATCTCCTGCTGGCATTTCTCTAGAATTCTTCTAGAAACAAATAAAATTAAATAAGTCGATTAATCAAACATTTTAAGGTATGCAACAAGCCTTAATAATAAAGTGCAATAAAGTAAAGGTTAAACCCTGAATGTCGGGATAAGCCATGAGGTAGAGGAAAGCCGTAAGGAGAGTGTTGGATGTGGTATCCGTCCCAGCTTCATGCAAGTTTAAAATGTACATTACCAATTGTTCTTCACTAAACGTGGATCCTGTTTTTCCCTGTTAAAATAGGCAGTCCAGTTAGTCCAGGATTTGGTTCTTACTAAAACTAGAACATTTGATTATATTACCATTACTTAATCCACTGTACATGTAATCTAATCTAGGTGAGGTTCTTTTTGTCATAATACATTGCTACTAATGACATATAAAGCATTGAGCTGTCTCAACCCACAGTATGTAAATATAATTTTGGTCTATTATTATTTGGATTGCCTTTATTAATCAAAAGGCACAGCACCTTTTACGATTATCTCACAGGCTTATTATTAGTGGTGCTTAAAAAACATCACTATTATTATCTCACAGGCTCCTCCTCCCCCCCCCCCCTTTTTTTTTATCTTCTTCTGTACAAAAGTTTGGCATGTAACTAGACCCGTACCGTTTGTCATAGACCCATGAATGAGGTGTCAAATTATGCAGCTTATTCAGAAATGGGGTGCTATGACCTTTCTAACATTTTACTTAACATTGAGACCAATTTTAAGGATTGTAGCTCAGAGCAAGAATTTTGTAGAAAGGTCACATTTACCACATTTGAAGAGGTTCGCAAGCTGTTTCAGAACATACCCCGCAGAGGGTATAAGTTGTACCCCTGGGGCGCAAGAGGTGCCCAATTTGCACAGGAATTTTAAAACTGTGGATCCCATTGTGGTAGAGACATGGGGGAGGGCTCAAATGTATCTTAATGCTCATAAACCATGCCCCCTAGCAACATCATTAGCATGCTGTTAGAATGATGCTAACATGATTACCATGTTGCTAGCATTATGCTAACAAGATTAGCATGTTGCTAGCATTATGCTAACTATATTAGCATGTTGCTAGAACCATAATTAGCGTGTCGCTAACATAATGCTAACATGATTAGCATGTTGCTAGCATGACTCCAATGTTTTGCCTTTGTAAGCCAATATTGATCTAAATGTACATCCAGATGTCTGTAGCTGTCTGGAAGATGCTTTGTGATGTACCTACTGTTGAAGTTCTTCACAAATTAAATTTAATCACATTTACAGCATTTGGATGATGCCCTTTTTTGCCCTTTATCACATTAAACATTTGAGGTTCTGCACAAGGGCGCAACAGATGCAGCATGGTGATTGTACGGTTTGAACCTGTAATCCACTGATTAGAAGTCTAATAAGTTAACCACTGAGCTACCACTGAATCGACATGAACTATTCGACATTAATATGTTGCCAGAATAATAATTATACCAAACGCATACACATACCATATCAAGCTCATCCAAATAGCAGTCGACAAACTGTCTCAGCTCTCCTCGAACTCTTGTTGTCTTATGGTTTTTGATCATGGTCATTGTCATTTCGTTAAGTAAATGCGTGTTTTTAAAGACTTTCATAAAGGGAAGAGGCAGAGATCTCACCCCGGGAAGACTATCATGAATCAAATATTGAATCAATTATTTTTTAAAATTAGAACGTAAATGGCGCCAAACTAAATTGTTAGTCTTCCAAATAGCATGGAAGGAGAGCATCCTGAACTATAAAAAAAAAAAGCTCTTAGTGATGCTACATCAACGTATTTCTCCACTCTTATAGAAAATAACAAAAATAACCCGAGATTTTTATTTAATACCGTTGCTAAATTAACTAAAAACAAGACCACTGCAGAAATCTCCACTACAACATCATGCAGTAGTGAGGATTTCATGAACTTGTTCAATAACAAAATCATAAATATTAGGCAAAAAGTTCAGGCTTTGAACCCAGGCAATTTAAGCAATACAGATTGCTTAAATAACTAACCACATCACATCAGAACTTAGAACACTTTACTCCCCTTGAAGCGAGAGAACTAATTTCACTCATCTCTTCGTCAACCTGTATATTAGATCCTACACCGTCACATTTTCTCAAGCAGATAGTACCAGCAATAACAGAACCCCTGTTGAAAGTAATTAACTGGTCACTCAACAGTTATGAAACCGCTAATCAAGAAACCTGACCTTGAACCTTGTCAACTTTCTAATTACAGGCCGATATCAAACCTTCCCTTTATCTTCAAGATTCTGGAAAAGTTAGTATCACAGCAGCTATGTTCACATCTACATAGAAATAGCATAAATTAACTGTATCCGTCAGGATTTAGGCCTCATCACAGCACAGTGACAGCACTTGTTAAAGTAGTAAATGACCTCCTATTGGCCTCTGATCAGGGTTGCGTCACTATACTTGTGTTACTGGACCTCAGTGCAGCTTTTGACACCATTGCTCATCGTATTCTCCTTCACAGATTAGAAAATGTAGTCGGAATTAAGGGAACTGCCTGCTTGTGGCTCAGATCCTATTTGACTGATCGTTATCAGTTTGTAGATTTAGATGGTGACCATACTTCATTTCTCAAGTGGAGTTTGGTGTTCCACAGGGAGTTCTTTGGCCTCTGGATCCTGATTAAGAAGAAAAAGAGGCAGATGCAGAACCCAACAAAAATAAAGGAGCCCCACATGATGCTTAATGTACAGCTACTCTATACAGTGCGTTAATTTGGCTGGTACACCAAGATCTTTTCCTGACTCAAACTTTGAATGATGTTAATAATTTACAAAGTGGAGCGCCAGAGTCCAAATTTCAGAGTCCTTAATTAGGTTTGTGTCACACTGATCACTTGTATCATAGACTACTGCCTGATTCCTGTTTAATGTTAATTAAAGTCAGAAACTGTTATTACATGTCAGTACATACCACTATACCACAGGAGGGTGGTATAAGGGGAGGTACTGTATACAGTAATGTTAAATAGTTAATTTAAAATCTGTCTTTTTGTGAAAAAACATAATAAAAATATTTGATCTTAGCGGGTCTCAGTATTAGGCAAATACAACCTCAGATATACAACAACATATATCTTTTTTCACAGTGCCATTATTTATTTAACAAAAATGAAGCCAAAAAGAAAAGATAAGTGGGCAATACTAAGCACACCGTTGCTGCTTCCAAACAATTTAAGAGGGCAAGTTGTAGCCAGGTGCTGCTATTCATCAACCCTTGATTAACTGATCATCAGCAGGAGTGCAAACCTCTATAAAAGCAGATGTTTTGTCAGTTTGCTGGTCCGGAATATTCAGATCTTACACAGTGCAGAGAGGGAAAGACATATAGAAATATAAAGTATTGCTGCAAATCAACCTGAAAAGGATTATAAAACCATTTCCAAACACTTTGGAGGTCAAATTTCTACAGAAATTTTTTTTTTTCACAAGTGGAAAGCATTCTAGACAGTTGCTAATCCTCCCTGGAGTGATCGTCCCAGGACATTCACCCCAAGATCAGACTGTGCACTGCATAGGAAAATACGAGAAAACAAAAAAAGCTACATGTTAGACCCTACAGGCCTCACCGAGCATGGTAAATGTTTCTCTTTCCTTAGAAGAGAAAGGGCCAAACTTTCTCGGGTCATCAGAGAAGCGAAGCGTGCACACGTCCAGAGAATCCACAATCCCTTCACGGACAGCGGTGACACACGGCACATGTGTCAGGGCATACAAGCCATCACTAACTAGAGGACGACATAACCTATCTGTGACGATGACGGCTCCCTTCCAGATGCGCAGAACGACTTCTACGCTCGGTTCGACAGGCAGAACGACGTGGCGGCGAGGAAGACCACCCCACAGATGTTGACTATACAAGTGAGAGATGCGCACTAAAACCAAGCGGGTTACTATGTAAGATGAGAGGAGGAAAGAGGGAGGGAGTCTCTCATCTTATTATATCTTCACACACACACACACATACACAATATGTGAGTGCATAAACACACACATACACAGCACGTGCGCGCACAAACACTAATAGAAACATTTATCTGTTGGGATTTTTTTTCTTTTTTCAAAGGTAAAGTTAAGGTTACTTTGTTTTATTTTTACCTTATATTTTGTATTAATTATTTTATATATTTATTTTTGGGGGTTTGTGGAACTAATAATCGGAGTTTTCATTATTTCTTATGGGGGAAACTCAGTTTGATTTACAAGTGTTTTGCTATACGAGCGCACTAATGAATTATGCTCACAATCCAAGGTTCTACTGTAATAGGGAGGAGCCAGAATTTTATACAGAAGACACACAAACACGCATGCCATTAGCTTTCCAACATTAATTTGTTTCTGTTTTCTCAGAAATAGATAAACTACATCCCTCAGAAAGAAATATAAAAAGTAAAATTATATTAAAAAAACATAAAATCATATATTAAAAACAGTATAGACAGCACATGGATACGCAGGGCTGTGTCCAATAATGAGCACTTGCGAAACGCTCGTGAATGTACAACAGTTGAACGTTTGTCTGATGAAATGAAGCTTGCTGCTAAACAAAAACATTAGTTGTACTTGCTACCACTTTATCCGCCCTGGTTTCAAAGTATAAGGTTACATTTTATAAACTCTTCATGGGTTTTCAGCTGGTAAAAACACCACCAAATATAAAATCTACATGCATTCTGTTGTGTATTTTGGTTTGATGTTCAAAATGCCAGTGTTAACCCAAATCTGAACTTTATCCTAATGAACCAAAACTAATGCATCATTTTATGCTTTAGTCTAAAACAAGAGAACAAAATGAAACTTAAAACAATTGGGTCAGGGTATGTATGTAATATTGGGATGAGATATTATGACTAAATCAATCTTGTGCTATTTTAAACAAAATTTCCAGAGGAGGGTGTAAATAGAAGATTTCCAAATATAATATAACATACATATACTGTACTGTATATATGTGCAAGTTTTAATAGACTTTCCTGCTATTGAGGTAGTAGATATAAGTAACTATAGTACAATGTTCTTACACAAACTGCACTGGATAGGGAACAATGCATTTGCTGAAATCCGGCCTTTTTCTCATGCTGTGTTGTGATTGGCCAGTTGAGCTGTCAATCCCGCTGATGGTTTGTTTACATTCACCTGTCTTTTTTTGACAGTCCCTGATTTAAGTGTCATTGCTGTTGGTTATACTGTAGCTATTGTTTCAAATCTATCACAAGTGCACACATACAGTACAGATGAGCTGTGCAAATACAGCTTACCATTTGTGGTTAGTTGTTTTTGCTACTAATATGAGGTAGAGAAAAGCTGTAAGGTAGGTGTTGCATGAAAAATCAGTCCTAGCCATCTACAGGATTAAAATGTACAGGGTGGGCCATTTATATGGATACACCTTAATAAAATGGGAATGGTTGGTGATATTAACGTCCTGTTTGTGGCACATTAGTATATGTTAGGGGGCAAACTTTTCAAGATGGGTGATGGGCAGTATATTGGGAGGTA
Organism: Clarias macrocephalus; assembly: GCA_011419295.1. Taxonomy (NCBI): domain Eukaryota; kingdom Metazoa; phylum Chordata; class Actinopteri; order Siluriformes; family Clariidae; genus Clarias; species Clarias macrocephalus. The sequence goes on from JAAGKR010003296.1 coordinate 6,613, forward strand.
ACTTTTTTCAGTCATGCATGTATTGATTACTGATTTTATGTCTTTTTCAACATTAACAAGTCTTCTTCATCAATCTTACATTGAACCTCATGCTATGATTTTATTTTCTGTGAATATATATACCATTGCAGTAACACAATATTTCGATCATTTTAGATTTAATGATTAATGTTGAAAAAGACATAAAATCAGTAATCAATACATGCATGACTGAAAAAAGTTACCTCCCAATATACTGCCCTCCCATGCCACTCTGCCAAAGTCTATTGCCACCACTTAACCACCCCATATAAAACTTTCAAGATCTGGCACTGGTAGTGACACATACTGACATGCAAAGAGAGTTGCTAACCTTATTGACATTAAACAGGAATCAGGCAGTTCTGAAGTGTTAGTCCTTTGTGCAAGTGATCAGTGTGACAAGAATCATAGTAAGGACTCTGGCTGCTGAGTTCTGGACTAGATGGCCTGGGAATCCTGTGTGTAAATGATTGACAGGATTCTCAGTTTGAGTCAATGAATGATCTTCGTTTAGCAGCCATATGAATGCAGTGTATAGAGTAGCAGTACAAGAAGCATTATGTTAGGCTCCTTTATTTTTGTTGGGTTCTGCATCTGCCTCTTTTTCCTTCTTAAACAGGATCCAGAGGCCAAAGAACTTCCCCCCTGGGCCACGACCCTTACCCATATTTGGCAACCTGTTTCATCTCAACATCAAAAATCCTTTGAGAGACTTTGAATTGGTAAGCAACTATATTGTTATAATACATGTCTGCGCCGTAATAGAAACAAAATTATATCTTTATTATTAAACTTGTCTTCTAAGCATGTGACTTAGCTATAATGGTTTATCTGCATTTTAAAGTTTCTTTAAAATTAAAGTTTCATAAAGTTTCTATTTGTGTCTTTGGTGCATCATGCATTCTAGAAGTATTGGTTTATTTTCTGCAACACTTTAATTGAACAATAATATCCAATGACACCAGAGGATACAAAGATCATGTACATAAATATTACATACATAAAACATGTACATAAATATTAAACACTTAACACATGCACCCATCAAAAAGTATTTGTCAATTTTTTGTGAGTTTTTTTATATAGGTTACCTTCGATTGCTTATGGTTGGATACCAGTAAGGACCCTCTTTTTACTCATTGCAGGGTTGGTTTAGAGTAACATTGTCAGGACCGTGCTTTATGTGAACATTCCTGTGGCAGATTTCACCTTTAGTGATCGATTCCTCTAATTGCTTGGTAGTGCACATGATCTCTGGACACTGAAAATTAATATTTAACACTTTTTCACAAGAGGCAGAGGTATTTGCCCTTCTTATGTTTGCACTCAGCTGAGTATCTCAGTCGGCTCTGTGCTATCAGTCTTGCTTTTTTATGAGGCACCTCTAAGAAAAGCGAACTTCTTATTTTTCTGTACCAATTGTAGTACCTGAAAAAAAAACGACAATTAATAGTTTTACCACTTTTAAGTTCGCTGATTAGCCTTCACAAGGTTATTTGTAATCCTATTTGTACCAATCAGTAGTGAGGTCATCAGTGTATCTCAACCTTAGTTCTTTCATATTTAGCATTTTGCAAGCATAACTGTCATTCATTCATTCATTTATTCATCGTCTATACAGCTTATCCTTTACAGGGTCATGGTGGCCTGAAAGCCTGCCCCAGGAGAATCTGTCAGCTGCAGCGCACACATACGTACATACACACATACTATGGGAAATTTGAGAGCACCAATTAACCTAATCTGCATGTCTTTGGATAAGATAAGATGTACAGTACCTTTAGTCGTCCCACAGTGTGGAAATTTCTATGTTACAGCAACAATGAAAAATGTGCAAATATAACGTAGAGACAGTACAGTGTACAAATACAAAAGAAAAAAAAAAACAATACAAAGGTAACACTTTAAAACTAATTGCACTAGGTAATATTGCACAGTTTAAAATGGTGTTATTGCACAGCTGCTATTGAACAAAAATTTAAGATATAGTAACATGTATATAGCAGTAATAACAGTGTGCATTATGGTGACTGGTTTACTGGGAGCAGCTCTGATTGTACAGTCTAATAGCAGCCATCATGGCGCCCAAGCATAACACTTACTATAATAATATTAATCATCATCATCATCATCATCATCGCCATCATCATCATCATCATACCTCCCAAGATGTATTTGAAAACTGTTTTATAATAATTGAATATATACATTTAATGACCCTTTGAATATGCATCTAATAAGTAAACACTTGTCTATTTGTAGCTGTCTGAGCGTTATGGGAATGTTTATAGCCTCTATCTCGGGAGAAACCCAGCTGTTGTGCTTAATGGTTTGAAGGCTATTAAAGAAGCTCTGGTGACGAAATCTGCAGATTTTTCAGGACGGCCACAAAATTTGCTAGCTAGCCATATGAATGAAGGAAAAGGTGAGAGTGCATATAATTACCCACTCAAACATCGTAAATAAAATTTCTTTTGTAATTTTAAAGAAAATTAGATTTCGAGCTCTGTTTTACATACAAATACAGTGTCTCTGCCATGAATAGAGGGTTTGACTATGAGTTTAATGAAACAGGAGCAATAATGGCTGATTATGGTCCCTCTTGGAAGGAGCATCGACGCTTTGCACTCATGACCTTAAGGAACTTTGGCTTGGGGAAACAGTCTATGGAGAACAGGATTCTGGGAGAAATTGAACACCTTGTTGCAAAACTGGAGAAGTATGCAGGTATCGACAATTCTTTCATTGTGACCCGTCATATCACGTCAAGTATTAAACCGCATAACTTGGCTTCAAAATTAAGCTTATTTAACCAAGAAAATACAAATCTCAAATCACCCAAAATGTGATTTTATAGCTGATTTAATGTGATGGGTCACATTTATCATTTATCATGCTAGTTGCTAAATAAGGGATTTTCTCTTTGAGTCTACAAAGAAAAGACATGTGGATGAATTTTCTCTTTGCAGGAAGCATATTGAGTCCTCAGACTTTGTTCCATGATGCAGCATCAAATATCATCTACCTGGTTTTGTCTGGCACTCGATATGAATGTGGTGATGAAACCCTTAAAAAAATATGTGACATTGTTTACTGAAATTACCAAGATTCTTAATGGACCTTGGTCAATGGTGAGACATCTTATTTACTTATTTACCTGTTTACTGACTGCCTAGGTGAGATAGGGGTATTATTATTTAACAGATTATGGGCCAAACTTCACTGAGTGATGATGGTAGAATAATAATAGGTATAAAAGGTTTTGACTAAAACAACATGCATGAGGAATCACAAAGAAGTTTTCATTTTCTGCAGTGGTAAAGTACTCAAACTAGTTACTTTTATCAGAAAGTAATGTAACTTTTTAATGACAGTCATTTTGTAATGTAATTATACTGAACAAAAATATAAACGCAACACTTTTGTTTTTGCTCCCATTTTTTATGAGATGAACTCAAAGATCTGAAACATTTTCTACATACACAAAATAACCATATCTCTCAAATATTTTTCACAAATATGTCAAAACCTGTGATAGTGAGCACTTCTGCTACACTAGTGTGTGCTTGGGTAATTACTTGCTCTCGTAGTGACATCGGCACGTAGGTTCTTCCCGGAGGGCATTGTCGCGGTGCGGCGTGAGACCGTGCCGCCTGTGCGATCTCCGAGTCGAGGTCCCACATGATCGGTGCAACCACGAGAGATGACGGTATGATAGGCTTAGGATTCCCCTTTAGGAGGGTTGTGAGCGGCGCTGCCAACATACGAAATCCTCGAATAAAACGTCTATAAAAGTTAGCGAAACCCAGAAAACTCTGTAGCGCCTTTACCGATTGGGGTTCCGGCCATTGTTGCACCGCCTCCACCTTGGTCGTCTCCATTTCGACCCCCTGTGGCCCTATGCGGTAGCCGAGGAATGCAACCTCCTTCTTGTGGAACTCGCACTTCTCCGCCTTCGCATAGAGCCCGTGTCTGCGCAGTCGATGAAGTGCATGTTGGACGTGCCTGGAATAGACCGAGAGTATACCAAGATATCATCCAAATACACTATAACATATCGGCTTATCATATCCCTAAACACGTCGTTCATGAACCCCTGAAACACCGCAGGTGCATTTACCAATCCATAAGCCATCACAATATATTTTTGTTCAGTATAGTTACTGTAAAAAGTAACATCCCCCAACACTGATTGAGTTTTGATCATTCTAAGTACATGTTTACAAAAATACAGAAAAAAAATTCTCACTAATTATGGATAAAATAATGGAGGAAATAATCTATTTTCTTTATGTAGATCTATGATACTCTTCCCTTCGTGAGATCTCTGCCTCTTCCCTTTATGAAAGTCTTTAAAAACACCCATCTACTTAAAGAAATGACAATGACCATGATCAAAAACCACAAGGCAACAAGAGTTCAAGGAGAGACAAGAGACTTTGTCGACTGCTATCTGGATGAACTTGACATGGTATGTGTTTGCATCGGTATAATTATTATTTTGGTAATTCATGAAATGTCCAACATCATGTCCCATTCAGTGGTAACTCAGTGGTTACAGGCTCAAACCACAGCATCACCAAGCTGTCACTTTTGGGCCCCTGATCCTTACCTATATAATGTGATACAATGTGAACCATCAGGAAGAAACCTAAAAAAGTATCACACTTTAAAAAGAAACCATCCTCTACTGGGTGACACCAGATAGTGTCCAGCTAATCTACTGAAGCAATGGAGACTTAGGTTTATACTGTGTTTGTGAGGTGCATTCTTTAGGGAATTCATTTAAGTATCATTTAAGATACTGACACCTGATACCTGATCAGATGTCATAACTCTGGTCTCAAGCTACAGCAATTACCATCACACACCTGAAGTCTATTAGGTAGTCAACCCTTATCTTTAATAGAATGCTGAGAGCTTCATTAATTGCCGGACTATAATTCTAGTGTGCCTCTCATCTTGTTCTTGTGTGATTTTCTCTATAGATTGCTCTCTGTGTATGACTGTGTCTGTTTTGGATTTCATTTTTTGTTATCGCCTCTTGGATTATCACCTGTGTTTGAATATACCTCTGTGCATGACCTCGTATGACTTCCGGACTTTGGACATAAAGTCGCATTCCTGAATTTGAACTTTCTCATTTAAAAGGCAAACTGAATATTGGATTAGTCATTAGTATGTCTTTAGCCTCGTCATTAACCTCGTTTGTCTAACCCCTCCCTGTGATCGGGAGCCTGGAACCTGTTGCTATTTTCTCTCTTAGTGCTCCTTGTTAATGGAACTTCAAGCCTCCACCTTGCTGGCTGAACACTAACTGGTGGTGTATATAATCACTCTCTTCACCGGCAGGGCCCACAAATGGTGAACCATTGCTGTGCTTCCTTCGGATGTTTCACGATGAGGTGGTATTCGACTACTCACATTCAGGGAGAGAGGCAGCCAGACACCTGCTAGAACTTTGCCTAGGCTCCCCTGCTGCTTACGTCTACAACTTTGAGTTTCGCACCTTGGCAACATCCACCAATTGCCCTGTATGAAACCTTTCTCCTTGGACTCTCAAACTCCGTTAAAGACCAGTTGATCTCCCAGGAATCAGTGGTCTTGTGGATCTGGTAGAACAAGTGGACACCAGGTCCCTGACCAAGCCACGCCACCAGAGGTGGAAAGGGTAATAAAATTTTGTATTCAAGTAGAAGTACTGTTGCTTCAGTGAAATCTTACTGAAGTACAAGTAAAGTTACCATTATAAAAAGCTCCTCAAGTAAAAAGCAGATTTAAATCTGATCAAAACTATCAAACTAGTTGTTTTTAATTGAAGAAACACCTTTGCATGTGAATAACGTTCAGCACAAAACCTTTATCATCCTCTTTCAGCGTCACAAAATTATAATACAAAACTTAAAGTAAAAGTAAAGAAAGGTTAAAAGAATAGAGTGTTTCGGGGGTGAGCAGCACACCTGAGCTCCTACTCCGTTCTCTCCTTCTCACGCAGACACTGGGGGAGGGGCGGCAACTCTTAAAAGGACAACACACATACATAATGTGGTATACAACAAAGTAATGGCCGTTACAATGGCCAGGTGTACCTCTCATCCCTCCCCACTGAGAGAGCTCGGCCAATCAGCTCTCTCTAAACCCCCGGCTGCGAGAGGTTACAGCATCACCCAGGAATCGAACTTGTGATCTCCGGATGATAGAGCACTTTAACACTGCGCCACTCGGAGGCCCTGGGTTTCATCATTTCTATCAGCAATTCATTTGCGGTTACAGCTCATTACTCACTACACCCCTTGTCTTAACCTCAACTTGAATCCCTTTCCGTTGGTTCAGTCAGGCAGGCAGTTTTTTTTTTTTACCAAACTATGAAGAATGCTTTTACCAGCACTCCTGACTACACCAGATTTTGCCTCCAGTTTATGGTGGGGGTGGACACCTTGGATTCCAGGGTAGGGGCTGTACTCTCTTTGTTAGAGGTTTCCAGCAGACAACAAGTTGTGAACTGTTACTTCAGTGAAATCTTACTGAAGTACAAGTAAAGTTACCATTATAAAAAGCTACTCAAGTAAAAAGCAGATTTAAATCTATCAAAGCTATCAAACGAGTTGTTTTTAATTGAAGGAACACCTTTGCACCTTTGCCAATCAGCTCTCTCTAAACCCCCGGCTGCGAGAGGTTACAGCATCACCCAGGAATCGAACTTGTGTTTCTTCTTTCACTGTCTTTCCACTACAGAGAGGAATTATGGCATAGTTCACAAGCTATTGGCTGTCAAACTGGCCCTGGAGGAGTGAAGGCACTGGCTCAATGGGACGAATCTCATCTGTTTCTCATCTGGACAAATCAAAACAACATGTATTATCTCAGGTCAGCTAGACGTCTAAACTCACATTAGGCCATGTTGCTATTCTTCTCTCAGCTTAACTTCTCTCTTTCTTACCGAACTAGGTCCATGAATATTAAGCCAGGTGCACTCTCCTGACAGTTCCTGACCATGCCCCTGTGTCATCCATTTTGAGGCCACCTTCCTAACCATCAAGAACCATGTCAAGCATGAATTGGATAAAGAGCCTACTTCTGCGGAGACGCCACTAGGTAAGCTCTTTGTTCCACTCCAAGTGTGCCCCCAAGTCCTGGAATGGAGCCTTGTTCAAGTCTAGTCAAGAAACTTGTGGATCTTGTACGTTAGTTCTTATTCTGCAGCACTTCTGGTGGTTGTTCATAAGAGAAGATGTGTTTTGCTTTTATGGCACCCCAATGGACATCATCTCTGATCATGTCCATCAATTTTCTGCAAAGGTTTGGTCAGTTTTCTTGCAAGTTTGTCAGTGCCACTACCAGTCTTTCTTTGGGTTACCATCCCTAAACTAACGGCCAGGACCTCGAGACAGCCATTCAGTGCATGACCTCACAAAAACAGAACATTCTTGGAGTCAGTTGCTTCTGTGGATCAAATGCAACTCCTTGCCACATCTTCCACTGGCCTATCTCCATACCAGTCTGGGTTACTAGCTTTCTTTGTTCCCATTGCAGGAGGAGGAAACTGTAGTTCTTTCAGCCCAAGCCTTTGTGTGCTGCTGTAAAAAAGAGTATAAAATTGCTCTGTTGCCACCTCAGGCAGACCCGTACTGTTGACAGCTCCAACCTAACGCATGGGTCATGCTTCATCGGCCAGACACATCAATCTATCAAACCCCTGGTTCTTGCCCATAGAATGACCCTACCTATTTTGAATTTAATTTCTCATCTTTCCCTTTTTTATTATCAAATGTGTCTGGATCTACCTCTGCAAATGACTTCACATGACATACAGACTTTGAACTTGAATTGTGCTCTGTGTGGACTTATCAGGCAAGTGTGTAGAGATTGTAAGATATTTAGGAGAATCTATAATTAATCAGGTTAAACACAAGTAATTGAACATTGGATTAGTGATTGCATTCATTCCGTCTTTGTTAAAAACCTTCTGCACTACACAAACAAATTCTCCTTGCTCCCTGCTTTGGGTCCTTGGGACTCTGTCTATGTCATCGACTAGCTCACCACTACATCACAGGGAATTCCCAGTTCAACCTCCCTGCTCCGTACAGTTCTTCAGTGCCTGCCCATTCATTGCTTAAAGATCAGGCCATTATTCTGCCAACTTTCATTCTGCTTAATAACAAACTTACCTGTGTCTTTGAGTCTGCTATAGAGTTTACTTCAGTCATCAGTTCAGTTCTTCCTGTGTTATTAAGGCTATCCACAGCAATAGAAACAAAATAAGAAAAGCTCAATTATATTCTAGTTACTAATACAGGTCATCAGGTCCTCTTGATTAAAATAGGCAAGGTAAATAAAAAAAGACCAACATGTAATTATTAGCATTTCAATTAATAAAAATAATTAACAATAATTAATAGTAAACAAAAAAAATCTGACTTAGATTCCATGGCATGTGGATGAAGTAGGGGTAATATTACCAAAGATGTTTTATTAAGAACTTAACTCAGGGCTAACTGGTGTGTCTATTTTTTTAACAGGGAAAAGAAAGATCTTCATTTAATGAAGAACAATTGATAATGTACATACTACACTTGCACTCAGCTGGGACTGATACCACGTCCAACACCCTCCTTACAGCTTTCCTCTACCTCATGGCTTATCCAGTCATTCAGGGTTTAACCTTTATTTCATTGCACTTTATTATTACTTCTTGTTGCATTAACTGTAAAATGTTTGCTGAATAGATTTTTTAAACAGTGGCAAAAATTTTGTTTTAGAGAGACGCCAGCAGGAGATTGATGAGGTTCTACACGGAAAATCTCACGTGTCTTTTGCGGACAGACACAACATGCCGTACACACAGGCTGTAATCCATGAGTCTCAGCGCATCGCCAACACCGCCCCTCTGAGTGTGTTCCACTCAACCACAAGAGATACTGAACTGATGGGCTACAGCATCCCAAAGGTGATGATTTCAAACAGTTGGTTAATTTACCTTCTGCTACCCATATTGATGCTTTTCATCCACTTTTTCCAGGGAACTATTATCATCCCAAACCTCTCCTCAGTGCTGAGTGAAGAAGGCCAGTGGAAGTTTCCTAATGAGTTCAACCCATCAAACTTCCTCAATGAACAAGGACAGTTTGAGAAGCCTGAGGCATTTATACCTTTTTCTGTTGGTGAGAACTTTATTGTAAAGCATAGATAACAAAGATAACACAAATCTGATTCATTAAAGTGCTTTTAACATTAGTTTTGGACTTGATGAGTAAACATGGTAAATTAATGTGTTCATGTGTGCAGGGCCTCGTGTGTGTCTGGGTGAAGGTCTGACTCGCATGGAGATCTTCCTCATCTTGGTCTCTCTGCTGCGCCGCTTTCAGTTCATTTGGCCCGAAGATGCAGGAGAGCCAGATTTCACTCCTGTATTTGGAATCACGCTCACACCCAAACCATATAAGATGGGAATTAGGCTGAGACAGCCAGCTAGAGAAATCTAGATTTAATAAAGAGATACTATATACTGACAAATTATTTATGATAAATAAAATCGTATTATATCACAATAACTAAGGAATTGGCCCAGCAATAGTCTAACAAGAAGACAAGAAGAATTTTAAGGATATTAAGAAAAACTGAGGGGAATGTTTTTTGAACATGGAGTACAGACTTAAAGGCTGCTTCTGTATTATGGTTGTATTGTGTGTCGTAAGTGTTTCTTTGCAATACTTGCCTCTAGTTTAAACATCATGAAACAACAATACAATATCATATAAATAAATTAATTAGAGAATCTATAGGATAGTACCAACAAAACCCATCACTTGTTGAAAATATCATACTGTATGTACAGATGGTAGACGAGCCGTATTCTATTTTCACCACCGCACCTCGCGGCGACGGTATGCTTTTGCTGGCTTTTACCACTGAGTGGCGCTATATAACTATAGAGCGACGCCTCAGGCCTTAGTTTGTTCTCTCAAGGATTAATGAGCCGCAGCTCCTTTAGAGCTGCACGTAGTAGCGGAAAAATTATTACGTGTAATATTTGTAGTTAAACTCCCACCCACCCCCGCACCCCCCACCCTCCGGCACCCGGCCCCCAGACACAAACAGGTAGGGGCTATATAACAGTTCATTCTTTGTAAAAAAAAAAAATAATAATAATAATAAAATTGTCAGCTAGTGAACTTTTGTGAGCTAGTTTGAACATCTGTCCAAACATTTAACCAATGTTGTTGTTTTTTTTTACTCATTATTGAAATATATGAAAATATCAATAGCTCTAGTTCATATTTTTTTAATGTTTGTTGTATAAAATACACAGATGTGGAAATTACCATCATTGTAGTATTTCCTCGATACAATATATTGTTATGACTTTTTTATGACTTAATTCTGCGGCGAGGGAAAATGTCACTTTGCGCCACCTGGCGGTCATTTCACGAATTACTTTGAAATGCGACCGATTTATTTTGGCCACTGTCGTTTTGTCGCGGCGGTAAGCACGGGGATAATAGACATTCCCCTTGTCTACCTACTGTATATCATACTGCAATACCGTACATGACAGCTTAGCCTCACTTACCTTAAACAGGCTCAGAACAAATAATAAACAAAATAGTTGTATGGGTATGCACCATTAATGTACATTTGACTGGGCCTGAATAATGTTTATAGCATTAAACTCAAACTAAACTGACATAAAAACAGCAACAAAATATAGCTAAGAACCTTTGACTTCAGTTGGGAGGAGAAGTACCAGATAATGTAGAATGACTACTCTGTTGTAATTTGTAATCTGTAATTTACCCAGTGGCAGCTGGCACAAAAAATTTGGGGGGGGGGCGCAAACAAAATTAAAATTAAACTTTTAATGCTCGCCTGTAAATAGCCATTTATCAGGTGATTAAGCATCATTACTACTAGCATAAAATAAAGGCCTGACTCACATGACTCACGTCAGCAGCTCCGCTTGCCATAAGAAGTGCTGGAAAAGACTCGTTGAGAATGGTCCAATCACATGAGCCCAAATATTTAAAAACAATATTGATTGGCTAAGAACAAAAGTGCTGCGCCCGAAGGATGATTTGACAAAATCCAATCAGAGCTCAAGTCATATGCTTTTCAAAAACGAACGCGAACACAAATGAACGTAATACAGTTTCGATTTTTTTTTTATTGCAACTACAGAACTACAGCGGAATATTGTGACTAAATGACTTTCATTATTAAAATAAATAATTATTATGTTAAATAATTACATGAGGAGCATTCTTCTCTGCCTAACTTTAAGGGGGACGCCGCCATTGAATTTACCTTTGCTCTGTTTATGTTCGTGGAGTTCATTTTCTTTATTTTGTAGATGTTAAAGTTATTGCTTTGTTGGATATTGTACCCCTTAGACACAGTAACAACAAGTATGCTGATTAAAATTTTATACACAAGACACTAAAATGTGTTCTCTGCTCTCGTACCAGGCAGACAGATTATCTGTAAAATGGTTAAACATCACTGATTGCATTTTATTTTATTTTATTTTGTCACTGATTTATTTAGGTTGCCACTGATAACTGTCTGGATAAAAGCTACTTGTATAATAAGAACATTAGGAACACTGGTGACCATTCTGCTTGCCATCTGGAGCCATGCTTGTTTTGTGTTCAGTGTTTAACATTGCAATTAAATAACTTTTCATGAGTTTTCAGCTGGTTCAAATACCACCACTATAGAGAGGGGTCCAAAAAATTATTACCCACTTCAACAGTTATCATCTATGCCCTTATTTAAAACTTAAATTGAATTATAACAATGTGTGTTATTATGTTTTCTCTAGTCGCACCATCACTGATGCTATTGTAGCGAATGTTCCTGTGCGTTTTTTGTTTTTTTTGATTATGTTAATAAAGGACATTCCACCCAAAGTTTTTTTTTTTTTGTCATCTCACTTCATTATCTATTATCCTTAAAACTAGAATGTTAATTGCAGTGTTAGCCGCCTAGCCGCTAACACATCTTTCACACGCAACACACATACACACAACCCCACCATTTAACACAGTACAGTACTCACCCCTTAACATTACTCAAATAAACTTCATTTAACAAATTAATAACTTGAATTAATGGTTAAGTATAACATCACATGGAATACATGGAAATGATCCTACTGAAAGTTCTGATCACTGATACAAACAAGCCAGACAAGATGCTAGCTCGCCTGTCACAAATGACCTCAGTCTCAATGTACCCACCTTATCATGACTTAAATCACCATCCATACAGGTTTTGAGAAACTAGTTCCTAGTATGATTGGGTTCTTCTGACCACTCAAAAACCAGAACAGGGACACTGAACCTAACCCCAGGAACTCTGGACATCCTGGTCCAGCACCCCATCACATCAGCACTCAGTGCTCAACTTCATAGGCGCTCAGAATAGTTGCCATAGAGCTACTGTCCATCATCCCCTGAATGTCAACATTACATGTTCTGTAATAACATGCTGTTATTATCTTTAATCTGGTATATGCATAATTCATTTCATAACCTCATACTACAGTACTAATCTATCCTGAATGGCAACTACAGGGATGAGCTAATTCTTTCCACCTGCTCCAGCTTGATTCTGCTTTCTACCCATCCCGAGCTACACATGCTGCTCCTGAGCTCCCACTGATCCAGATCTGCCCTCTGGACCTGCTGACTCATCCCTGTGTTGAACTGGACTTCATGTTAATTTAAATAATTTCTGTTATACCGAATTTTCAGCTGCATAACACACACGATGTTATATAATTTCTGTTATCCGTTATCACCCAGATGACGATGGGTTCCCTGTTGAGTCTGTAAGAAAAAAATACATATAATAAATGTGTATAATAAAAATATATATATATTTTCAGTTATTAGAAATTTTTGAAAGGGGTTTTCTATAATGTCAAATATTTTAGTGGGTTACACTTGTGCACCGCCATTTTGAAACGGTTATTTAAGGAGCCATTGCAATACATGCAGAACCCGTTTCCGCAGCACATTTCTCTCGAAATAAATTAAATAACATCGACCATCATTTCTGTGGTTGCTGTGGTTGGTTTAGCAGTTTAAATTTTGCAATACAGTTGCAGCATTTTGTAAGCTCAGGATTTAAAATTTTGCAAAACTGATTTTGTGTTTTTGTTTAAGGACATTTCTGCTGTTTCTACATATTGTGTCACTTCAGTTTTTTTTTTTTTTCAAAAGCTAATGGCAAGATGTTAATGCATGAGGATGGAATGTTCATTTTGATTGAAATGTTGAATTCCTATTGCAAAGTAAAACAATTGCTTCTGCATGTATTAGATTTTGTTACTGAATGTAAATTTTGAGTTAATATTTTATTTTAAGGGTTTTTTTTTTATTTTTCATTTTTTAAAAGAAAAAAGAAAATTCTATGTTTTAGGGAATTAGAGCACTGGTGTCTCAGTGGTAGGTGTTTCGCCTGCCATGCTGGATTCCCAGCCAGTGCCCAAACCCCAGCCACTGGATGCAGGGCTGATACCAAGCCCAGATAAAATGGGAGGGTTGCACCAGGCAGGGCATCTGGCGTAAAACCTGTGCCAAGCTTGAATGTGCGGACTGTATGGTTCACTGTGGCGACTTGGCAGGAGACTAACAAAATTAAAGTTTCAGGGAATTATCAATTTTAAGTATTGAATACTTATGTTTAATACTATGTTTAATTTTTGATAAATTAATTGAGCTTGTTTATTATTAACAAAAAAATGAATTCAAATAAATCATTTTGAGTTAATTTGAGTTAGTCTGTTCTTATGTATAGGATTAAGCGGTATAGATCATGAGTGAGTGAGTGTTCTTATGTATTATGTATACTTACTTTAAAACATTTACGCTAATCTACTTTTTTTTTTTACATTTACCTAAAAAATTAGGAAACTTATTACCTTAAAACCTTTGTGTTGCCTTAACCTGCCAGGGTTTACAGTGTAGACGAGAGCTCCAATGCTTCCTAGGCTTTACTAACTTCTACAGGCCCTTCATTAGAAGTTATAGCATCATTTCACCATGGTCTTTCCCGACTCCTCCCTTCAAATTATCGTGGAGGTGGATGTGGTTCACCCATATGCATTTTTTTCTCATTGACTCACATCCCCTCACACCAGGCATGCTATTCTTCTCTAGGTTTAACTTCATGTCCTGTTGCCCAGGTTTGAAGAACGCTAAACCAGACGCTCTCTCTCTCTCGACAGTTCTCCATCCCTCGTTACACGCCCACTCCGGACACCATCCTGCCATCTCAATGTCTCGTGGTGTGGAGTATTCAGGTGCGTGTTAACATTGTGCAGAGAAGTAAAGACATGAGCAATGGTCTCAGAGATGATCTTAATATGGTTTCCAGGAGAAAGCCACTATTGTTTTTTTGTTCTTGTGCAATGCCTGGAGTTTGTTATCTCTGTTTCAAAGCAGACTTCTTATCTTTCTGCACCTATTGTAGTACCGGAACAAAACTGGAAATATTTTTTTTAATACCATTTTTAAAACAGCTTCTCAAGTCTTCACATGTGCATTTATTAGTGATTTTACATTGCAATGTGTCCCAGTACTTTCAGTAGAATTTCTCTATACATTTATATCATTAATGGCCATGAGCAACTTTTTTTGGCACCACATTTTCTGCAGTGCCAATCCTTGGCAATGTGTGTCAATGATTTGTTATTGTGACTACATCCAAAGCAGAGACCTTTGTACAGGTCATTAGTGAGGTGAGATGGTGAGACATTATATTATCACCTGATCTCTGACTGTATTATGACTCTTGCTAATTCTAGTTTTGAGAGGCCGGTCACGTGTGGACAGCATGACTGATCCGGTTCTTGGGCGCTGTGTAACGATGGCGATTGGCTTTATGCTGAGCACGAGTCCATCGCCATGTGTTCTTACAGTGGCGGACAAAGGCTTCAGCTGATGGAAAACCAGTTTCCTCCTTCTGGGTGGGATGCATTGGTGCTTGTTAACTAAGCCAGCATGGGAAAGGGGACATTCCGGTGAGGAGTGTATTATGAGCATACTGAAAACAGGGGAGATAATGGTTTCAAGAAGCTGCATCATGTGAGGCCATGCATTGTTGTTTATGTTGATATTGCGTCATGTAACAGGACAAAGATCCTTCACAACTCCACAAAGAGGAGCTCTTACTTTGCACCTGAGACCTTTCAATCAATGGTCCAAAACCATAACCACTGAGCTACCTGTTCCACTGAGTTCATGGCTCTGCCCTTTTTGAGGGCAGAATTATTGTACAAAATACATACAAAATACAAGAAATGAATAATTAATCAGTTATTAACAACCTAGAATTTAAAGCACAATGTAACATTGATTTTAACAGAGGGTTAATTACTATACAACATCAAAAATATACGCAGTCTGAAGCCAACTGTTGGTGATCATGAGTGATTAAAGCTTGTGGCTCCTCTGTGCCAAGCACTCTTTAAATTAAGCTACGCACAGTACAGTGAGACAGTCCAAGAAAAAGGATGGAAGATGTACACAAGTCATGGTTGCAGCTGACCACATGGACAAGGAAAAGGCCTTCTGAAGGAACGTTATGACCAGATGTATGTTTGTAGGCGTAAATGTATATAATCAACCTAAACAACAATTTACCAACTGTAAAATATAGTGGTATTTATTTATTTATTTATTTATTTATTTATTACATTAATATATAAAACTGCTTAACTCAGAAAATAATATATTTACTGTACATTTAACATTATGTTAAATGATTTTTATACATCAACAATACTCTCTATTTAAAAATCCTAATTTGTATGAATAAACCAGTAGAATTGCAAAGTAAATTTGAACTCATCTCAACACATTTAATTTAACATCAGTTTGTAAAGAGCAGGTGTCAATTTTACATTGAT
Organism: Clarias macrocephalus; assembly: GCA_011419295.1. Lineage (NCBI taxonomy): Eukaryota > Metazoa > Chordata > Actinopteri > Siluriformes > Clariidae > Clarias > Clarias macrocephalus. Next base: position 22,550 of record JAAGKR010003296.1, read on the forward strand.
GGTGATAAAGCTGGGAAACTATTAGCCATCAGTTTGCAGGACAGCAAAATCAGAATGGAGAATGGTTGGGTGAAGTCACTATAATATGAATGATGCATATCTTGTTCTAGATTGCATACCTCTGTATTCAGTTCAGTTGAGACTTTTCTATCCCAAAACTGTCCCCTGAGTTACAATTAAGATTGGAAGAGCCAATTTAACAAGTGGAAATAATGTCAGCTATCTCATGATTGCCAACTAGTAAGTCCCCAAGTCCTGACAGGATCCCTGCAGAATTTTTTTAATCATTCAATTCAAAAATTTTGCTTTTGGTTATTTAAGCATCCTCGACTGAACAAGTCCCTCCTTCAAATATCTAAAAGAGATGGTGGCCTGGCTCTACCCAATTCCTGTTTATATTACAGATCATCAAACATTTGTTGTCTGAACTTTTGGCCAATTTTTTTTTTATAACCAACCAAATCAGCAAATAAACTCAAAAACCTCTCGGTCTCTGCACTCGTCTGATCTGCACTCCTCCTCGCCGCAAACAAATCAATAATCCAGTTATTAGGCTTACTGAGAGTACGTCCTCAGTTCAGAAAGTACAGTGTTTTTTGGCCCTACTGTCTCTTACCATCTCTTTCAACTGTCTTTACATGATTCAGTATTTCAAGAACGGTACATACATACAAGGGTGTCCACTTCTGCAAAGATCTTCTTATTGATCATTAGTTTACATCATTTAAACAGCTGTTTGAAATGTTTAACCTATCCAAATCCGACTTTTTAAAAGTATTTGCAAGTTAAACACTTCATTGGCTCTTTGATACCAAATTTCCCCGAGGTTCTTAATGCAAATATTATACAGTAGATACTTTCCTCTGTCTGTCCCCGCTGCATAAAGGCCTAATATCTTATATTTATTGTGGCCTTTTGTGGGTCTGACTCATACCATGCTGAGTAAAATTAAAACTGCTTGGGGTAACATCGTCAGATGATACATGGAACTCAGTTCTTAAGCTTGTCAATTCAATTATTTTATGTGATTGATTCAACCATCTCATGTGATTGCCCTGTTTTATTACAGTTAAAGATAGGGCTCATTTTTCCAAAGCTCTCTCGTTTCTACCCAGATGTCTTCCCTGTTGTGATGAATGTAAAAGTGGAGCGGCATTGCTTTAATCTGGCCTTTGACTCATGCTGTGTTGTAATTGGTCAGTTGAGCTGTCGGTCCCGCTGAAGATTTGTTTACATTTGCCTGACTATTTTGTTTGTTAAGAATTGTTGACTCTTATTTTAGTGTTGCTTCTAGCTGTTGTACATCTACAATGTAAAGAAAAGCTTAACCACATAAACGGCCTCAACAGCAAGTTACCTTTAATGAAGCAGTCACTGTCCACACGAGCATTATATCACACCACTCCTCCATTGATCTCAAATCAATTTTACTTCATGAAGCAATTTATTGTAGTTTATTGCTCCAAACGTTCTTCAGGGCCAGTCAAAGGTGGACATTAATGGTGCCTAACCATACAACCATTTTGTTTATACACTTTATTTTGAAATAACACTTTATTCAATTCAATTCAATTTTATTTGTATGGCGCTTTTAACAATTGTCATCATCGCAAAGCAGCTTTACACAATCAAACAATCATCAACATTCTTCTTCTTAGTCATTTGTTTCAGTTATTGTGATATAATACCGTTTCATTCACCATAAAGAATTTATCAGTACAGTGGAACCTGTAGAAACCTGTGAGTAACCCAGTTTGCGGTTCTCCTCTCTCTCGCGCGCACCGTGGAATTGTGGGTGATGGTCACGCATGCTCGGTCTCAGTGCGTGTCTCTCTTACATTGATGGTGACAAATCTGGGCAACTATTAGCCATCAGTTAAGAGGATTCGCAGGACAGCAAAATCAGAATGGAGAATGGTTGGGTGAAGTCACAACTGGTCACTATAACATCAATGATGCATTTCGGATTTTTTTTTGTTCTAGATTGTATACCTCTGTATTCCCAGAGGATCAAAGTTCAGTTGAGAATTTTCTATTCCAAAACTGTCCCCTGAGTTAAAATTAAGATTGGAAGAGCCCATTTAACAAGTGGAAATAATGTCAGCTATCTCATGATTTCGAATGAGTAAGTTCCTGCAGAATTTTTTTTAATCATTCCCCTCATTCAATTCAATAATTAAAAAAAAAATACTTTTGGATATTTAAGCATCCTCGACTGAACAAGTCCCTCCTTCAAATATGTAAAAGAGGTTACATACTGTAAATACTCCTTATAAGAAATCACCTGAGGTAAGTATTGCAAAGAACCACAATACAACCAGAATACAGAAGCTTTATTTCTCTACAGGCTTTAATTCTGTACTCCCAATGTTCAACACAACATTAACCTAAGCTCATCATTTATCAACATTCTTCTTCTTCTAAGTCTATTGCTCGGTAATTGTGATATAATACTGTTTTATTTACCATAAAGAATTTGTCAGTACAGTGGAACCTTGGATTGATAGCAACACAGTTTGCAAACATTCCACAAGACGAGTATAGATTTTTAAAACATTTTGACCTGAAAAACGAGCGAGTCTTGATATGCGAGTACCATGTAGCACGTATGCGCTTCTTGTTTTGATGCCGAGTGTCACCGATCACAACTGAACCAATGTTTCTCCTTTCTCTCGCACTGTGGAATTGTGATGTAATGGTCACCCATGCTCGGTCTCAGTGCGTGTCTCTCACTCATATAGTCAACATCTGTGTGCACGTGCACTGTATACTATAATGTGACCACGTATGTGCACGCAAGGCATCTTTTCTTTTGTGTTTGTATGTATGTGTGTGTGAAATTCGTCCTTTCATGCGAACATGTACTGTTTATTATAACACGTGTGAAGCAAAAGCAAAGGTCATTAGAGAGGTTCCTTGTTAAAGATACAGTTTCTCTCTCTTTGTGATTCTGTTAGTGTGTGTGCCCCCTTCGTCCTCCTCTTGCCTTCACACACACACACACACACACACACACACACACACACACACACACACACACACTCAGTCAAATGGAAACTGCTCCGTCATGATTCTTTTCAAAGGTAAAGTGCAATTTAATGTTTTATTTTTACTTTACAGCAGTGATTCCATTAGTGTGTGCGTGAGCTCAAGTGTCATTAGAGAGGTTCCTTGCTAAGTTTCCAGATAAAGCAGTGTTTCGTTTAGTGTGTGTGAAAGTCGCACAAACACACATATACACAGAGCATGCGCACACAAAAACACTAATGGAAACAATTATCTGTCAGGATTTTTTTTTTTCAAAGGAAAAGTGCAGGTTATTTTATTTTTATTTTACTTTATCTTTTTTTATTATTATTTTTATATATATTTGTTTTTTAGGATTGTGGAACAAATAATCTGAGTTTTTATTATTTGTCATGGGGAAATCTGCTTTGATATACAAGTGTTTTGATATACAAGCATGCTTCCAGAATGAATTATGCTTTCAATCCAAGGTTCGACTGTATATATATATTACCGGACTATTTCTGGATTTCTCTAGCTGGCTGTCTCAGTCTAATTCCCATCTTGTATGGTTTCGGTGCTGTTGTAATTCCATATACAGGAGTTAAATCTGGTTCTCCTGCATCCTCAGGCCAAATAAACTGAAAGCGGCGCAGCAAGGAGACCAAGATGATGAAGAGCTCCATGCGAGCCAGACCTTCACCCAGACACATACGAGGCCCTGGACACATAGACACACATAGCTTACCATGTGTACCCATGTTGAAAGCATTTTAATGAATCAGATTTTGGTTGTCTTTGTAATATTCTTTAAAATATCCTGAACTCTCACCAACAGAAAAAGGTATAAATGCCTCAGGCTTCTCAAACTGTCCTTGTTCATTGAGGAAGTTTGATGGGTTGAACTCATGAGGAAACTTCCACTGGCCTTCTTCTTTCAGCACTGAGGAGAGGTTTGGGATGATAATAGTTCCCTGGGTAAAGTGAATGTAAAGCATCAATATGGGTAACAGAAGGTAAATTAACCAATTGTTTAAAATCAGGCGGCACGGTAGCTTAGTGGTTAGTACTGTCACCTTGCACCTCCAGGATCTGGATTCGAATCCTGAGCAGGTCCGATTCCTGCCTCTGTCTGCATGGAGTTTGCATGTTCTCCCTGTGAATAGTGGGTTTCCTCTCTGAACTTTCCTCTCGCTTTTCTCCCATAGTCCAAAAACATGGAGATTATCCTAATTGGCGTTCCTCAAATTGCCTGTATTGTGTGAATGAGTCTGTCAGTGAGTGTATGTGTGTGCCTTGTGATGGATTGGCACCCTATTCAGGGGTGTACCCTGCCTCGTGCCCTAAGTCTCCTGGAATAGGCTCCACGCCCCCGCAACTCTGTTTACAGGATAAATCGGTATAGATGATGAGTGAGTGAGAGTGTTTGAAATCATCACCTTTGGGATGCTGTAGCCCATCAGTTCAGTATCTCTTGTGGTCGAGTGGAACACACTCAGAGGAACGATGTTGGCGATGCGCTGAGACTCATGGATTACAGCCTGTGTGTACGGCATATCGTGTCTGTCCTCAAAAGACACATGAGATTTTCCCTGTAGAACCTCATCAATCTCCTGCTGACATCTCTCTAGAAACAATATGTTTGGTATTACAGATCAAATTAAATCTATTAACCAAAAATTTTAAGGCTTATGCAATAATACTTAAAAATAAAATGCAATGAAGTAAAGTGTGAACCCTGAATGTCTGGATAAGCCATGAAGTAGAGGAAAGCTGTAAGTAAGGTCTTGGACATAGTATCAATCCCAGCTTCATGCAAGTTTAGAATGTACATTTCCAATTGTTCTTCATTAAATGAGGATCCTTCTTTTCCCTGTTAAGGAAATATACAGTCCAGTTAGTTCTGAGTTCAGTTACTATTAAAACATGATCCTTCGGCCATATTAGATTAGATTAGATCAGATTCATAAGTCAGTGTGCCAAAAGACAGTATCCTGTCTGGGATTTCATCACAAACAACAAGTTAGAACCAAGAGCAAACTCATGAAATTCTGCATGAAGCTGGGCATATCTGCCACAGAGACGTTTGACATGATTTGGCAAGTTTACAGCAACTGCAATGAGTCGTTTAAGGTGTTTTGAGTGGCACTTCAAGACCTTAAACGAGCCTAACCCCCAACATGTTGAAACCATTAGGAAACTTGTGCGTGATTATTGTCAGAGAACAATCCACAGCAGTGCTGCCATTGTCAGTGTGCCATACGGAACAGTCCAGGCCATTCACACATGTGATTTGAACATGCGCCGTGTTGCGACCAAGTTTGTCCTTAGGCAGCCGACCCAGGAGCAGAAGGAACATCAGGTCGAAGTCTGCTAAGAACTCCATCACCTCGTGAGGGTGAAACTTGGGTGCATGGGTACAACCTTGAGCGAAGAAACAGTCTTCACAGTGGAAGAGCCCATCATCTCCACAAGCCAAACAGACGAGGCAGGTCCGCAGCTCAACCAAGTGCATGCTCATCGTCCTTTTTGACATTTGCGGCATTATGCATCTGGAATTCATCTTCAGGGCACAGACCGTCAATAGCAAATTACCACCTCGTATTTGTGTTATACCCTTATCCAGAGCAATGTACATTTTATGACATTATAAAAGTGATGAGGGCGCTGCTCAGGGGCCCAACAGTGGTAGCTTGGTGATGCTGGGGCTTGAACCTGTAACCTGCCAATCAGTAGCCAAATGTTTTAACCACTGGTCTACCACTGAATTGAATATGAAATAATGGACATTTAATAAATTCCCAGAATAGCCCTTATACCGACACAAATACATACCATATCAAGCTCATCCAGATAGCAGTCGACAAAGTCTCTCGGCTCTCCACGGATTCTTGTCGTCTTGTGGTTTTTGATCATGGTCGCTGTGATTTCTTTAAGTAAATGATTGTTTTTAAAGATTTTCCTAAATGGAAGAGGCAGGGATCTCACCCAGGGAAAATTATCATAGATCTGCAAGAAATAGATTATTTTCTCCAAAATGTTGCTTATTAGTTAGTAACTTTGTTCATTATTTCTTAAAGCACATACTTAGAATAAGCAACAGACAAAATGCAGTCAGTAATCAGGTAATGATATAATGACTCACCATTAACCACGGTCCATTAACAATCTTGACAGCTTCATTAAATAATGTAACAAATTTTTTAAGACTTTCATCACCATATTCATAGCGAGTGCCAGATAACACCAGGTAGATGATATTTGATGCCGCATCATGGAACAAAGTCTCAGGATCCATGACGCTTCCTACACATTGATAATTAGCTTTCACCAATAAATCTTTTCTTTGTAGACTCAAAGAAAAAAATTGCAACAACCATCAACAAAAATAAAATAACATGATACCTGCATGTTTCTCCAGTTTTGCAACAAGGTGTTTAATTTCTCCCAGAATCCTGTTCTCCATAGACTGTTTCCCCATGCCAAAGTTCCTTAGGGTCATCAGAGCAAAACGCCGATGCTCCTTCCATGCAGGACCCTCAACGAATACAGCTCCTGTTACATTTTAATTATATTAAAAGCGTTATTTCAGAGTCAGTAGTCAGAGTCATGTAACATTCATGTCAGAGCATTCATGTCTACGTAAAATGGACTTTTAAATCGAATTCTTTGTAAAATACCCAAATACATTTGATTTATGATGGTTGTAAAGGATTTTTTTTTTTTTTACCTTTTCCTTCATTTATATGGCTGACTAGCAAATTCTGTGGGCGTCCTGAAAAATCTGCAGATTTAGTCACCAGAGCTTTTTTTATAGTCTTCAAACCATTAAGTACAACAGCTGGATTTCTCCCGAAATAGAGACTATAAACATTCCCATAACGCTCAGCCAACTAAAAAAACAACAAATGTTTACATATTTCAAGAATCATTCGAAATTTCTAATCAACAGTTATCGACCATTACAGCTGTATCGCTTACCATTTCAAAGTCTTTTAGAGGATTTTTGATGTTGAGATGAAAGAAGTTGCCAAATATGGGTAAGGGCCATGGCCCAGGGGGGAAGTTCTTTGGTCTCTGGATCCTGATTAAGAAGTAAAAGAGGCAGATGCAAAACCCAAGAAGAACTAAAGTGCCCAACATGATGACTGTTGTCTGCTGCTCTACACATTACATTCATGTACCTGCTATACTAAGAATTTTTATTGACTGCTAATCAGGTCAATTATTTACTCAGTAGATCCACAGTTCACTTAGTCCAGAAATGAGCAGCTAGAGTATTCACAGTGGACTACCAGAAATATGTAATGTTATTGACTTGTATAAAAGACTGAATTGCTTGATTCCTGTTTAATTTTTTCAGTAACATGTACATGTCACAATTCAGAAAATTCTATTTAAAATTGTCATGGTTGGGTAGGTACAGTCGTGGTCAGAAGTTTACATATTCTCATCATGAACATGTATATTATGGCAACATTGGGCTTTCAATTATTTCTTTGAACTGGTCTTTTTCTGGGGCAGAATTATTATACATCATCTTTAAAAAAAAAAAAAGAAAGAAAGAAAACCCCTAGAATTTGGAGCAAAATGTTTTTCTGCTTTACTAATCTAGCATGGCTCAATTAGCCAGTTCTTCTCCGTAAGCCAGTGATTGCTAATATTTTATTGTGAGCCAAAGCAGAACACAGGGGAGTTCTGGCTTGTTGTAATTAAGTGCAGATTAAGAGATATCAGCATTGACAGATGCTCATAAAGAAAGCATATGGGACACAAATTCCAACAAGAATGGAGCATTTTATCAGAGTTTGAGGGAAATGAGAATGATACATGTGAATGAAGCAGTTGCATAATCTACCATGACTGAGATGTAATCATTGCCTCTGGCAAACTTCGCCAGTGGTCCGAAAAGATACATCTGTCCATTCCCAAAGTTTTGCACCTCAGCTTCCAGTCAGGGCCAGGGAAAGCAGTCAGGGATTTCTCTATAGTATTTAACACCCAAGGCAGCCACCTGATAAAACAGTCGATAAGATCAACATGGCTGTGAGGGTTTGCTTTCTGTTTCTTTGCTTTTTTTAGCAGCCCAGGCCAATCTTGACCTAGGAGGAGAGGGACAGGTAAGTTCAGGACAACTCCAGCCATGACTTTTTGCCCCTTCGATCCTCCACTGTGATGCAGGTTGTGTGCACTTCCATGTGATTCCTGTGTACATAGGTGATTAGGAGAGGATTAACAGCAGGGAGTGGAGCTCCTTCGCCACTCTTCCTCTCGGTGTGGCCAGTGGCCCAGAACCATCTGCCAGAAGGTGACTTCAGCAGCTCTGCTGCATAGATTCATCGTTTGGTCCTTCGTGTTCAGGAAGGCAAAATGGAACATAGCATGGACAACTTCATAGATAGAGCACCTTCTAGGGCCTCTACTATTTCTTGGAGCATGGCTGGAGCTCTCACTATGATGACCTTCTTTTCTTCTCGAGGGAGGGAGCACAGTAAGCAATCAAGCACTGTCCTTGCTGTGATTTCTTGTACCGAGAGAAGCTCGGGTAGCAACCAGGAGCTGCAAATATGATAGATAATCCAGTTTTATCTGTGCTGTGATGGATAGTAGGTCCTCCCTTAGAATTCTATGGTTGTTTGACTGCTTGAAAGCCCATCTTGGATTACCTTTTTCAGTTGGAGTACTCCAAGAATTGAAAAAAACAGATACATCTTGATTCGTCGTTTAAAGATGTTAAAGACTCCACTGTAAGGACATCTACAGGAAGTTTGTTCCACCACCTAAGTGCCAGAACAGAAAAGAGTCTGGATGAATGTCTTCCTCTATCCCTGAGAGATGGTGGGACGGCGAGCAGTGCTGGAGAATTGGAGGGAACATGGTGCAGTGTGTGGTGTGATTAGAGCAGAGATCTAAGTGGGTGATGGGCCATTTTTAGCGTTGTAGGCGAGCAAGTGCAGGGAGTGGAGAAGTGGGATGGTGTGGGAGAACTTGGGAAGGCTGAAAATGAGACATGCTGCTACATTCTGGATCAGCTGCAGAGGATGAATCATGGACAGAGGCAGACCTGCTAGGAGTGAATTTCAGTAGTGCAGTCTTGAAATAACAAGGGACTGAACAAACACCTGAGTATCATGTGAAGAAAGAAATGGGAGGATTCTTCTGATGTTGTAAAGAAGAAATCAACAAGATCGAGTAAGGTTATCGATGTGTGGGGAAAATGACAGATGGTTGTTCACAGTTATCCCAAGATTGCGGGCAGTGGCAGAAGGAGTGATCTGATTGTTGTCCAGGGATATCACAAGGTCTTGACCAGGGGATGAATCACCAGGGATGAACAGCAGTTAGGTTTTACTCAGATTCAGATTCAGCTGATGAGCTGCCATCCAGGATGAGATGTCTGTCAGATATGCTGAGATCCAGGTGGAAACTGGAGTGTCTGAGGGAGGAAAGGAGAGAATAATTTGTGTGTCAACTGCATAACAATGGTATTAAAATCCATGCAATGATATGACCTTACCAAGAGACCGGAAGAGGGAGAACAGAAGAGGACCAAGTACTGATCCCTGTGGGACACCAGTAGAGAGTCTGCGTGGGGCAGATGTGGATCCCCTCAATGTTACTTCATATCACCTATCTTCTAGGTAAGAAGCAAACCATTGCCACACTGTTCCACAAATTCCAAGACATGTAGGAATAGATAATAGAATCTTGTGATTCACTGTGCCAAATGCTGTTGACAGGTCCAGAAGGATAAGGACAGATGACAGCTTAGTGATCTAACAGCATGGAGCTTCTCAGTGACTGACAGAAGGGCAGTCTCTGTGGAATGTGCCACTTTGAATCCAGATTGATTGGCATCATTAAGGCTTTTCTGTAAAAGATAAAGAGACATTTGGTTATAAACAGTCCATTCAAGAATTTTGGAAATAACAGAGAGAAGCGATACCAGACGATAGTTGTTAACTTCTGCTGGTCCAGGCAAGGTTTCTTGAGGATGGGAATAACCTTTGCCTTCTTAAAAGCAGCAGGAACATGACCAGATGATATGGAATGGTTAATGATGGTTGTAGTACAGGGAAGGAGGTCTCGTGGGATGGCCTGGAGCACTGTGGAAGGGATTGGGTCTAATGAACAGGTGGTGGCGTTGGATGATGAGATGATCTGCTGAATCTCATCAGATGACATGTTGGAGAATTCTACTAATGGAGGGGAGGGAAAGTCCTGAAGTTTTGGTGTCGGAGTTGGGTTGGGAGCAAAGGACTGACGGATTGCTGCAATTTTCCTATCGTAGAATGTAGCAAAGTCATCAGCAGTCAGAGATGATAGGGCAGGAGGAGCCGGTGGGTTGAGTAGTGAGGAGAGGATATTGTGGAGTTTCCCAGGATCAGAGGCTTCCAGCTTTTCCCTGTAGAAGGCAGGTTTGGCAGAAGTCTCATTAAATGAGAATTTGTAGAGAAGAGTCTGGTAAGAGACAAGATCTGCATCAAGTTGCGATTTCTTCCATCTTCTCTCTGCAGTTCTGAATTCTCTCCTGTTGTTGCACAATACATCGGATAGCCAAGTAGCAGGACAAGAAGTCTTTCTTGGTTTAGAGGACAGAGGGCATAGGAGATCCATGGATGAGGAGGGAGAGGAGAGGAACGTTTCAGTTGCAGTATCTAGTGGTAGAGAGAAAAAGGAATCTGAGTCTGAGAGGGATAATAGGGTGCATGAAGACACAGAGGAAGGGGAGACAGAGTGAAGGTTTCTGCGGGGTAAAAGAGAAATTTTGGTTGTTAGTTTATCCTCACTGCATTGGCTCCCTGTGGAATTTCACATCAATTTTAAAATACTACTTTTGATGTGTAAATCATTAAATGGTCGCGCGCCATTTCTTTAGTCAAGAATTTTTGTAAATAGATTTGCCTTAGGTAAAGGAGCAGACCTGGGGGACTCATGGACGTGGAGTATTATAGTGAACTGGTATGTTTAGATGCTGTCCTCCCCACTCTCATTGTTCACTCAGGTTTGTTGACGGTGAGGTGATTCGTCGCTTTACATCTCAGTTCCCCCTCATGTCTGTGTTTCCTTCTGGCTCTCCCTTTTTGTTATGCTGTTACAGTAATCTGCGAGTCCCTGCTTGCAATCTGCACTAAATATACTTTCACCTGATACATTGTGTGACTGTGACCAACTGTTATCTCTCCTTCCACTCTTCTCTCTCTTCTCTCTCTCTTCTCCTCTCTCTCTCTTTCTCTCTCTTTAACTCTCCCTGTATCTCTACCGAGCTATACATGTTGCTCTTGAGCCGCCAGTTGCTCTTACTCTGCAATTTGGACCTGTCTGACTCGACCTGGTGTCCCGCTTCTGGATGGAGATCTCATCGCATGGATGCCCCGTGTGGTCTTCCTGGGATTCAATTCAATTCAACTCAGTTTTATTTATATAGTGCTTTTAACAATGTTCATTGAATGATGAATAAAATGTCTCTGATGAGCAAGCCAAGGGTGACGGCGACAGTGGCAAGGAAAAACTCCCTGAGATGGCAGTAGGAAGAAACCTTGAGAGGAACCGAACTCAATCAGCGAACCCATCCTCATCTGGGTGATAACGGATAGAAATTATATAACAACGTGTGTTATGCAGCTGAAAGTTCAATATAACAGAAGTTCTTTAAATTATGATTTTTTTTTATTGTTATTAAATTTTCCACCCATGTCTCATGTTTTTCATCTCAGATTTTTTTTTTCCCACCCATGTCTCATGTTTTTCCCATGTCCCTTTTGGGGCTCTGTATCGATCTACAGTATACAAGACTTTAAAACTTTATTTAAAAAAAAAAAAAAAAAAGGAGCCCTAAAGTTATTAGAGGAACCCATATATCACTGTTTATAAAATCTTGGAAGTGAAAGTGTAATAAGCGATTATATAATGTTAAGAGATCACAGGATTGGTGCTTAATACGATTTAAGGATATTGTCTGTTTTATACTCGCCTCAGCAGAGCACATGGCCAAATAGCACTGCCTTAAATTGTCCTGAAGAGGGCGCTTAAACAACAGTAATCCATATGAACACCAAAACGTAGAAGAAAATGGCGTGACGTCATTAACACGCGACTGCTCAAACTCACATGGAGGATACAAAGTGGATTATTGATTCTCTCTGTCGGATTAAACATTAACTTAGGTCTTTTCAATGCAGTTAAAATATTTTTTTTCATGTTAGCAATGTGTTAGATTCATTTGTTCCCAATTTTCCTCTAACAACATGGCGACAGATGCTAAAAGACCAAAGGTAAACACACACATCAGGTTTTCATATGGTGTTAAAGTGGCCTGTAATGTTGCTTAAGTTTAAGATTTTTTGCAGTTAATGATGTGTTTAAGCTCTGATATACAGTAATTGTCCCTGTGTGTGCTTCAGAGGGAGGATGGAAGCTCAGAATGCAGTGTGGATGAGTCTCTCAACAGCTTCTTACTGTGGTGTGATGAAGTCAGTCTGAACCTCAGCCACAAGGCAAGCTGGACATGTGTTTACTCATTAACTATGTGTGACCTGTATGTCATTTATGGACAGATTAATCCTGTCTAGACTGCATTCGAAAATATGTGTAATATCAGATCATTAGATTTCTGTCTGAAGCATTAGTTTCACTTTTTGTTCCAATGAATGATCAGAATCTGCTGAGAATGAAACACAACACATGCCATGACCATCCGGAATTCAGAATTTAGTCAGATTAATTCGTTAAAGCTTGCACCCAGAAATTATTAGAGCATACTTGTATCCAAATTGTGATTTAAAAACCAAGCACAGGAGGAATATGATGCCGTTCATTAGCTCTTAGTAATGAAGAGGTTTCAAAAAGTTTAGCGCTGTTTTTCGTCCCTCGGGCGCCTTAAAATCTGGCAGTAGAATTCGCTATGGATCTGCTGACTCGCCTTTTTCTGTTGTGGAGATGATGGGCTCTTACACTGTGAAGACTGTTGCTTCGTACCCGTACCCCAAAGTTTGTCACAGGTAATGAGATCCTCAAATGAAGGACGGGTCATCCACGGCACGCTGGTTCTTCGACACAATGTTTCTTCTGCTTCTGGGTCGGCGGCCTGGGGACGAACTTGGCAGCGCCACGGTTCAAAACTGAGAAAAATTATTTAAATGTTTAAATCGCAGTGAGGATCGCCTGGACTGTGTCGTATGGCGTGTCACAAAATTAGTCTTGGATTTCTTTTTAAATACCCCCTCGTATGCTTCTAGACATTAGAATATGGTAACAAGAATGCATGTGTGATGTGAATTCACCTTGATGCTGACTACAAATATTACGTCACTGCAGGTGTACCTCAGTAAAGAAGGCACAGTGGCAGCCTATGGCATGCTTGCGAAAGAAGACATAGAGGAAGGCCATGTTCTCTTCTCCATCCCCAGATGTGCACTTTTACATCCTGGCACTTCCAAAACTAAGAAAGTCCTTGAAGAAGGTAAAGCACTTTGCTGACTTTCTGCAGATTCGTCTTAACGTCGATGTCTCACCTGAGTTCTTAATTGGCTTTATTTTCAGAAAAGAACCGTTTGGAGAGCCCGTCCGGCTGGGTTCCCCTCCTCCTGGCGTTGATGTACGAGTACACCTCGGCCGGGTCCCACTGGAAGCCCTATCTGAGCCTCTGGCCTGATTTCAGGAAGCTGGATCACCCCATGTTCTGGTAAAGAGCTTTAAATTGTTTATGTGCGAATTATCTAAATGTGGTGCCACACTGTGTGAGAGAAAGGAGCGACTAAAAAAAAGGCCTTGAAGTGTATAAGTAAGTTTATCAATTTACATAGCTTCATGTGACTGTGTCCCTCTCCTGAGACTTCTTTTTTTTAATAAGTGCAATCCTAGAAATCTGAGATTAATGAATGAAAATATCGGAGATAAATATGCAAAAAGTGAAAGAATCTGTGATCATATCCGAAGATAAGTCTGAGATAAATATTTAGTGTAAAAAAATAAAATGGTGAGACACCCGAGATTAAAATGTAATAAAAAATTGAGATCAAGGTCTAAGAATAATCGCCTTTAATCTGAGATCAATCTGAAACATTCTGAAAGCATTTGTGTAGATAAGTATGAGGTAAATCTGAGATAAATGTTTAGAAATAAAAACAGAAAAATCCAAGATAAATATGTAGGAGAAAAAAATCGAAACATAAATAAGATACAAAATGTACTAATCTTCGAGGAAATTACAGAATCCTGAGGGAAATAAATCTGAAAGTGTGTGTGGGGGAAAAATACAGATAAATCTGTGAAAATATGAACCGTAGTCCACTGAGCGACTCCACACAGAAAATATAATTTATGATTTGTTTTTGTTTATTTATTTATTTTTACCTCGTTTCTTTTTGGTGTCTTTAAAGCTTACTATGAAAACCGTCCCATTAAAACATGTTTGTACCGTCTGTAAGGTCGAGGGAGGAGAGGGAGAAGCTGTTGACGGGAACGGGCGTTCCTGAGGCAGTAGACACGGACCTGTCCAACATCCAGCTGGAGTACAAGGACACGGTTCTGCCCTTCATGCTCTCGCACCCGGAGCTATGGGACCCCGAGCGCCACACTCTGGAGCTCTATCAGAGTCTCGTAGCTTTCGTCATGGCCTACAGGTGAGCCGTTGATGCTCATCATAATAATAAAGTGTAAGCCGGCCCGTGTTGAACGGTTGCGTGTTATGTTCTCAAAAACCTTCGTCCTCCCAATTCAGCTTCCAGGAACCGGATGAGGATGAAGATCCCAACCCTCCGATGATGGTGCCAATGGCAGACATGCTCAACCACGTGTCTAATCACAACGCCAATTTAGAGTACACACCAGTAAGCCTGATGTACACAATTTAAAAATTAAACTTAAAATCTCAATTTCATCTAAAATGCAAAAACTGTAACCAGAACATCAACTAACTAACTGACTCCTAGTTTGAACCCTGGATTAGATTGATTCTTAATAATGGCGGCGCCATCGTTCTCCCGTTTTGTAGGAGTGTTTGAAGATGGTGGCGGTGCGGCCCATTAAAAAAGCTGAGGAGATCTTCAACACCTACGGTCAGATGGCCAACTGGCAGCTGCTGCACATGTACGGCTTCACCGAGCCTTTTCCCACCAACTCCAACGACACGGCCGACGTCCAGATGACCGCCGTGTATAAAGCGGCTCAGCAAGGTGCCTCTCCACACCAACGCCATCAGATCACTTTTTAACCCATTTCCATATATTTCCAAAAGTAAGTACACCCCTCACATTTCAGCAACTACTTTATTATATGTTCTCAAGGGACGATATTATAGAAATTAAACTTGGATCTACTTCAGAGACGTTGTTCTCTATCACGGCCTTAATCCTCCCGGGCCTGGACTTCACCTGAGCTGCACATGGTGTTGCCCGGATCCTCTTCCACTCCTCCATGACGATATCACGGAGCTGCTGGATGTCAGACACACGGCGCTTCCGCTCGAGGACGTCCCACAGGTGCTCAATAGGGTTCAGGTCTGGAGACGTTCTCGTCCACTGACAAACACATGAACGTGATGAATAGGTCATGTGACCTTTGCAGGGTT
Source organism: Clarias macrocephalus (assembly GCA_011419295.1). Lineage (NCBI taxonomy): Eukaryota > Metazoa > Chordata > Actinopteri > Siluriformes > Clariidae > Clarias > Clarias macrocephalus. The sequence continues at coordinate 38,127 of JAAGKR010003296.1, forward strand.
AAAGACGTACAGCTGTGATCACTTTTGTTGCCAGCTATTATTTTGACAATAATGGCTGCATGTTGAGTTATTTTCAGAGAACAGTAAATCTATACTGTTATACAAGCTGAACATTGAGTTCTCTAAAATATATCCAAGTTTCATTTCTATAATATCATCTTTTGAGAAGATGTACTGTACTAAAACGTTTGCTGAAATTAGAGGGGTGTACTAACTTTTGTGAGTGGGTGTATTCACAATTTATTTTATTTTTTTTTTGTATTATTATTCTGTAAAGCTGCTTTGAGATGACTATTTGTTTAAAAAAAAAACTGAAATAGGAATAGAAACAGTTCGTATTTTGTTTTTGAATTTTGTTTGAGAAACAAAACAAGCAGGCAGGAGTCTTTGATCTTTTTTTTTTTTTCTTTCTTCTTAAGTGTGACGTGAACAGTTCTGGGAGAGACAGCTATGAGAAATGTAGGACATTAATCAGCTTAATAGTACTAGGGGTAACTTGTTTCATCACTCCACACTATAATACGGGGGGCGTTCAACTCAAACCGGGACTTTTTGCTGAATGAATTTCTGGAGCTTGTAACGAGCAATAGTATCCAAAGAAACCTCCCTTCGAGGTTTATTATATTGGAGATATACTCAAAAACTGAGTTATTGCATTTCACAATGAACTTTACATTTACTTATCATATAATATATGAAGAAAGAAAATGCACACAATCTTTTGGATTTGCAGTGTTACAATCTAGTTGCTATATAAAATTTGTCCACTAGATGGCAGTACAATGGGCGCATCGGCACCTACATGTGGCTTCACCTCATCAACACTAATCTAGGCTCTTAGCCGCAGTAAAACATTCATTTTTCTTTTTAAAGAAGTCTTTTTGTAAACGACCTTCCTGTGAACATTTAGCGAGTGGAACGTCTGATCCTTGAAAATCGACGGATAACTCATCACCACTTGCACATTACAGGAACTCGGCTGAGAGTTATTGCCACGTTCCCCGTACAGTCCTGACCTCACTCTTAGACATTTGCACATGTTTAGGCCACTAAAGGAGTTCCTGGGAGGCCGACGTTTCAGACTGTAATAAAGCAGGCGGTCCGATCATGGCGCCGGTGTACTGAGAAAACTTTCTACCTCGATGGCGTCCAAACACTGGGATAAGTGCATTAGGGTAGTAGATTAATAAAAGAGAAGTAAAATGTTTAAAAGTTTCTCTCAACTGTTTTGTACAATAAAAATTCCTGTTTTAACTTGAACATTCCTCATAGTGACACCTATTGATTAGACCATTTTTCCCGCCTTTTTTTTTTTTTTTTTAAAGCGACACCAAATGAGGCTGAGCAGCACCTCCTGGTGGACAAATGGAAAATGCTGCGTGACATGGACGTAGTCGGGGAAAAGGGTGTATTCGTCTTCGGCAAGAACGGTTCGCTAACAGACACCGAGCTCTACATGACACTGAAGGTAAAGTACCTAAACTAACAGATCTACGTATTCCGGAATCTTCTCTCACACCAGAGTGTCCATGCTTCAGCAGGGTAACGTGAGAGGGAATGGTTTGGTTTTACTTTCGTCACAAAAAAAAAAGGACAAATGGGACTCGATGAACAGGAAGTGAATTTGGTTCATGTTGTCCATCAGACAACCTCCTGTCCAGCAACATCAACTCTGGCTCAACCTTTGCCCAGGGTGCCAGTAATTTTGGAGCCAACTGTCTTCCCTGGTCTTCAAAAATTTGTTTTCTGAAGTGAATTTTTCTTTCTCCCCTCGTCGGTAACGTCTGCACATCTCTCTCCAGGTGATCTCCATGAGCAAAGAGGAATTCCGAGACTTCCAGGAGAACGAAGGCTGGGAAGACGACGACGATGAAGACGAGGATTCCAGAGCGGCCCAGGCTCTGAGTTTTGACGGGATTCCCGCGTTGGCTCCCGACTGGAAGCGGCTCCTGCACGCGGCTGTCGGCTTTACCCTGAACGCGTACGCCGAGGACTTGGAGGCGGATCTCAGGGTGATGGAGGAACCAAAAGCTCTGGCTAAACTCAGCCACAGGGAGAGGAGAGCGCTGGACGTCCGACTCGGCCAGAAGAGCATCCTCAGGAAGCTGCAGCAGCTCACACACTCCAGTACAACTTAGTAATGTAGGAACCGATTGTGTAAGGATCTTCTCAGGGCTTAACCAACATCTAACTGATTAATCAGTTACATATTCTGTTAAGGAAGATACCTGTATTCACTGTCTAAACATTTTAAAGATAAAATTTTAAGGATAAAATTTATATAAAAACCAAAACTATGATGGTGTTATTGTTTTTAAACACAAGGTTGTAAGATTTAAACCTGGTACAGTTAAACAAGATAACACCAATTTACTCCTTGTGCACATGTAGAATTATAAAAAGATAAACATGTACGAGACTTCAAGAAGTGAAGAACATGATTCCTCTGCGTCCTTCATCTTCCCTCAGCTGGATACACAATAAATTAGTCTTGAAATGTTCAATATGCTGCTTTTTTTTTCTAAAAGGATAAAGTTTCATTCAAATCTACACTTCAAATTTAAAGTACACAATTGAAAGAAAAAAAAAAAAAAAAGCTTTAGATCATCAAGTCCCGATTGCATTTTAGGAATAGATTCAAACCCAATCAGTTTCTGTTTGTACAATAATACCACATACACTCGTGGTCCACTTCCTTAGGAGCACCGAATTCAATTCATTTGTGCCGTTATCTTATCACATGGCATTCTGTAATTATGTAACAGTTATTTTAAGACATGAAGGTCGGCTGTCCTGGATCAGTTCTTGCAACAACAGTATTGTGTCGAGTGCGTTTGCGAAACCCATCGAGCTCCATGATGAAACTGTCTCTCATGAAGACCTTCCCAGGAAAGCGAGACCAAAACTTGTTCATTTAGAGTCACCAGCCTCAGAAATCACCAATTAACAACCAGCACCTCAGATTAGAGCCGTTATGAAGCTTCCCAGAGCAGAAGTAGCAGAAACATCTCAATATCGACTGTTCAGAGGAGATTATTGTACATTTTGGATAAACGCCCTCAGTATTGTTTTACAGTGTAGAAAAAAAAAAAAAAATCAGGAACGACCATGAAGTTAGAAAGTGATCCCAAACTTTTTTTTTTTTAAATCACTATAGCCCGAGTGCTTCAGGTAACGTTCACACCAAACAGAACAAACCGTGTTCTCGAAAAACTCTGGGAAATAACTCCAGATCATGAGATGGTTTGACACTTTTCGATAACCTGGGGATTTTTCACATCAGTTTCTATTCATTACACAGGTCGGTTCAAGCTGTCAGGAGGGATACAGTAACTCTGTCACGGTGAGCAGAGAAGCATCGCAATGTGCACAAAACATCAAACCTTGAAATGGATGAGCTACAACAGCAGAAGACAAGTCCCATGATTCCCGCTCCAGTTGTAGCCGATCCACCTCGAGGTTTTGATCATTCCGAGATGCTTTTCTGCTCACCACGCTTATTAAAAGTTACATTACTCTTCTTGTTAGTTTGAACCTGGTCATTCTCCTCAGATCCCACCAACCAAGGTGCTGCGGCGCATCCACACATTCTATCCATCTGAAACACTAGGCAGGATACATCCTGGATAATCACCAATTAGCCTGATCTGCATGTATTTGGGAGGAAACCAGAGTGTCCACAAAGCATTGGGGAGGACATGCAAACTCCACCTGCGCGCACACAGACCCTGGAGGTGAGGCTACAGTGTTAACCACACATTAAACCTGTTCACTGCAATAAAGGACAGATGAATTAGAGCATCATCATCCTGGTATATAAAAGAACTGCTCTGGTTGCAAACAGTTTACTAGATAATGTTTGTGATTCAAAGGAATTACAGATTTGTAGCTTAAAATCATTGGTAAAGATGCTTCATATACTGATTACTTAATTTAAAAAAAATAATAATAAAAATGATTAATTCAGCCTCAACAGCTTGAAAAACCAGGACCAGATCAAAATACACACACGGCAGTCTGCAGATCAAGTGTTTAATGCAGCCAACTACAGAATGCATACATACAGGAAATAAGTAGCAAGAACTAAAGGCAACTAGAAATAACTACAAAATACAACACGCGGACCAATACATTTACAAAACATTCAAAATCCTTACAAAATGGGCTGTATTGGTCCTCCTTTGTGTTCTGCAATTTGGATCTTTGTACAAACTGTAAAGATTCAAATCGCCATCAAATTTCTGAATATTTCCACAATTTTACAAGTGCCAGGGAGAACCTCCTACCCGCGGTCTTAAATCGGTGCAAAAACCAGTGACTCCAAAAAGTGCGGCTGCACTCTAGGACAGCAACGTGTGCCGAGCCCCATCGGCTCTCCACGCTGGTAGATCTCCCTTTAAAATAAAACACAAAAAACAAAATATATCTGGAAAAAATTAAAAAGACAGCCTTCTGTGTACACTGCTAGAATTAGGCTTCCAAACAAAAAATCAGTCTTAAGAGGAAAAAACAAAACAAAAATATGAAAGCAAGGAAGCTTGGGGAGGACAGAAAAAGAAATCTGTGTGCACCAGAAGTGGGGGAGAAAAAAAAAAAAGAAAATTTAAAGCATGTGTTCATGCTTGTTGTCAGAGCTCAGCTTTGGATTGCAAGAGGGAAAGGCTACACAAAATCTGCTCGTCCCCTTATCTAAATATTTACAATGAAGTTCGTTTATAGACTGTTTAACAGTCCCCTCCCCCTCCCTCTTTTTGCTAATAATAATCCCTAAATAGTTTGAGCGTGTGGGCGAGCGGCAGCAGTCCCTGTTTTTTTTGTTGTTGTTTTTTTTAAAAGGTGAACGTAGTCCAGTGCTGGCTGAGATGAAATGAGATGAACGGATTAAGGAGCAGGGAGTCGGTGGAGGGCTGAAGGGAAGACTGGAGAGGGCGTTTCTCTCGCTGGGGCTCAGGAAGGTTGGTTCCCTGCAGCCTAAGTGGCACCGGTGCCCTCCATCACCTGCTGGGCCTGTTTCTGTCCCATGCAGCACTGAGCCACAGACTGGAACAGCCTGCACAGAGAGAGAGAGCGAGAGACACAGTGGTGTTTAATAAAAAAATATATACATCACATGTACATTGTAGCAAAACATTAGAAGAAAACAATCGACTCACTTCTCGATCTCCGGTGCGCAGTGCACGAAGTCGTGGCTCCAGAATTTAAAGGCAGGATTCTTGATCAGCTCGATGAAGGTAATGAGGAGTCCCCAGGGGTGCGGCCTGTTCACGATCAGCCTCTCCAGTAGTACCCTATGCCACAAAACATGCACGAGATCAGAATGAGTTTTCTGATGCTGGAAGAAATCTGTAAAATTTAAGATTGTGTGTTTTTTTTTTAATTATAAAAAATTGGTCCTACCGGGTGATCTGCTCCTGAATGGCCTCTGCGTTGGCTTCAGCGAACAGGTAGAGCATGGTGCAGCTGAAGTAGTGCGTGTGGCTGTTCGGGTAACGCAGCTGATTGGCTATCGCGTTCAGGAACAGGTAGCGGCCTGGGTGAAGGACAGAGAGAAAATAAAAATGAGACACAAGCATTAGAATAATAATGAACACAATGTTCGGCTTCATCCTATTTAAAATGGATCTCTGCTAGATTTCTCAAGTCTCACCCTCGGTGTCCAGGTCCACTGCAAGGTTCTGGAAGATGTCCATGTGTGCCGAGTGGGTGATGGTGCTCATGGAGGGTGTGCTGCCCTTGTTGTGGATGTGGGCGATGGCCTGCGTGCCTACGTATAGCACCAGAGCGTTGATCAGCTGGATGTTGTAACGGTTTCCCGGCTCGTTGGACACCTGAGGCGAAACCAATCACATTAACTCTCGGCTCTTCGTTAAACAAAGTGTCGGCACATGTTATATAAGGAGCGGAGGTGAATCCCTGTTTTGCAGGTGTTACTCCGTAATTATTCTGCTGTTTTACAATTAAAAACACTCCTTCTCCCATGTCACAAAATGCATTTTGACCACTGCTACGCTGCATACATGGATTGTATAACGGCACATTTGAAGCAAAAGGTCAATTTCCAAAAAAGGTCTCATGTAATAACTCATTTTTAATAACACTTATTTGTATAGTGCTGTTAACAATAAACATGGTCTCAAAGCAGACTTCCATATATTTACCTTCTTTCCATGTCACTTTATTCACTTTTGCATTTCTTTAAATCTGGCTTTAACCATAAAGTGACCTCTTCATGCGATGCAAAAAAAAAAGAAAAAAAAAAGAAAAAAAAGTAAATTTCAGACTGTGATCATCTACCTGCAAGTTGCTGCGTAGCTCGGAGAGGAAAGTGACAGGCGAGCGAGTCTTCAGGTACGAGTCCAGGTCCTTCTTAAACTGAGAGGGCATCACACCGGTGAAGTTGGTGAGAATGCGTGGAGCGATGTTAATCTCACTCAGCATGTCCACCTGGGTAAAGAAGACGACCCATAAGACATTAACAGCAAGACCTGAACAAAATAAATAAATAAGTGCTGCATCCATTAAAAGTCAACCCATTTGTATTCTTCTACAGATCGCTTGAACAAGACGGAACCGCTCGTGTATTTACGTCTACGGGGCTGCTGTATATTATAGTACATTTGTTGTGGAGAGCTGCTGCATGCCTGGTGCTTACTGTGATTTATTTATACACACATTCGATTGTGTTGTTTGAACTTGGCTGCATCAACCAGTGCAGGAAAACACGCTGCCATTTTAATCACTGCAGTCACGTTTGAAATTACTGCTGGATTAGTGTTGGATTGTACATCATGTAAGCCAAGGTCTTTTCTTAAAGAGAAAAAAAGCCATGTTTTTTATTCTTTTTTCCCCCACATTAACATCCTCAAAAGAAATTTTCCATTTTACTCGGCAAAAAAAAAAAAAAACAACCTGGCAATTGTTTCAAATCGAACGCAAGTGAATACATGGCATGCTAAGACATTCTGTAGTTTCTAAATCTAAATTGCAGGTGGCCGCAAGACCAAGAAGTGATCCAAGTAAAAAAATAATGCATCACTCGGACTTATTTTTGCATTGAATGACACGGACGTGCTACCTTGAGGTTGGGAGTGAAGGGGTCCGGAAGCCTCATGTTTCGGGGGAAGGCACTCAGGATCAGGTTTCTCAGCTGGATGCAGTTGGGTGGAATCACGTCACAGAAGCCGTAGTGATAATCGCACAGGAACTCTGGGAAGTCGTGCAGCAGGACCAGAAGTACCCGCAAGGTGCCCTGAAAAGATTTACAACGTCCGGATTATCTCAAAATACAGGGCTAGCAACGACAACCTTACATCTGCTAAGGACTGTTTCATGAGTCATCACAAGGCATTTAAGAGCTTTTATACCTTATAGAGGATTTGCATAGGTTTGTTGAGCTCGACATTCCTCAGGAAGGGGGCCAGGAACTTGAACAAGTCGATGAGCAGTTGGGCATACATGGGCCATCCCTGCAGCCAGACATGATGCAATAAATCATTAAAAATTTAGATCATCATAATACATGTCAGACTGCACATTTTGTACATTCAGCAAATGCCTACCTTCTGCTGTGGGGTGTGTGCCAACATCCTGGCTATAAAGATGCGATGTGAGATGAGCTCCAGCCAGGCATAGACAAAGCCAGGGGCTTTAGTTGGCCTCAAGATGTGAAATGTGTTGCTTGAATAAAAAAAAGAAAAAGTTTAATATAGACAACTGAAATAGTAATTAGGAGTCTGTTCATTTGTTTGTTTACAGATCTTGCTACTCTAGTATTCAGTTTTGAATACATGATGCAGTGTATGACTATCCATGAAAATAACTTTCATATCTGCTGGTACAGTGAGTCACGATTTGATCCCAAACGCCCACCATTTTATGAAATTGTCAACATCTGTAGAACAGAGATCCCCCCCCACCCCATCCTCCCTCCCCCCTTTCGAACATTGAGCAAATATTTTCCAAGGTATAAACAAGTCTGTGTAGTTTTACAAGACGGACCAGAAGGTTGCAGAGATTTTAAAATCAGTACTACACCATCACAACACCTTAGTAATTTTAACATTATATTAAGAAACATGTATTACCAGAAGGCAGTGAGAGTCTGGAAGTTGATGGTCTCCAGCACATGTTCAGGGGCATTAAGCTCCAGCAGTAGCATGATGAAAATGCGGTGGTATGGCAGCTGCTGGAAATCTGCCTGCCTCACGTCATGGTCCTGAATCAGCACACCCACGACAATGCCCAGTACCTGTAAAAAAATTAAAAAAAACAACACACAAAAAGGCAAAGTCAGTCAAAATCAGAAAAGCTATCCAAATTATTGGCTCTTGATCATTCTATTAGGCGCATTTCAATAAATTTGAATATCATCGAAAAGTTGATTTAATTAAAATCAATTTAATCAAATTAATTTTATTAGCTTACAGCTAATAAAAAACCCAAAATTCAATACTATTAATTTTGAAATAGAATGTTGTAATAAGATTATCAATAAATTAGAATACAATAAACAGTTGCTCTTGACGAGTCATGTTCTTTGATCTTTCATCTCGCACCTTGTTTAACAGGTTGATCTTGGTGACCGTGTTCGTGGCCTCTCCGGAGTGTTTGACGAGCAGGGCGATGAGGCGGACGAAGGCGTCCAGGTTGTGGTAGCATTTGGCACGAATGATGGCGCCGTTGGCGGCCGGGTTGTGCTGCTGCTCAGCCTGAGCGCGGTAGCTTATTTCAACGCACATCTCTGTGCACAGCCGGAAGAAACGAGTGATGAGGTCGTCTGTCTTCAGAATGCCTTGCTGATGCATCTGGGGGTGGGAACGTGAAAAAGATGAGTTTCAAAAACTCATGTTTAAAACAACTGCTTAGCAAAAAAAAAAAAAAAAAAAAAAATACTGTTTAATAAATGACTCAAACCTGGCCCACAAATGCAGAGAAGGCTTTGGTGCTGTCCCTGCCAGCAGCAGCTGAGTGGTACAAATTGACCCACTCTCTCAGCAGATACTCGGCTTTCTCACGCAGGCCTGGAGGATCGTCGTACTCGGACGCTTGAGAGATCCCAGAGTGCATCATGAAGTTGGGTCCTCCATGGTGCCGGTCGATCATGGCCTCGTAATTGGAGCGAACGACATCCATCAGCTGGGGCAGTCTAAGGGGGGGAAAAAAAAAGTTAAAGCTTCACAAGTTCAAAAGTGGATTGAATTCCAACAGCAAATTCATAAACCCATCATCTGCAAGCATCCACACAACAACCTCTTCCTGAGACTGTGCAAATACCTCTGGTAAGAGGATGTAAAATTTCAAGGGAATACGAGTATTAAGCAAACACTAAGTGCATCCCAATGACATGATTTTACTTTTGGGAATAAATCTCGGTAACAAGTGGGAAAAGATGGTGCAACTTCCTCACTGTTAAAAAAATATATATAAACTGTTTAGTCGTCAAAATGTCAGTATAATGTGAAATTAATAAAAAGGATGAAAAAACTAAGAATTATTAGAATTGGATCTGGAAGAAAGTGAGAATTCTAACCCTTCAGGTGCGTTGGCTCTGGAGTGTGCGCAGGTCCTCATCAGAGTCTCGATGGTGTGGAACAAGTCAGCTTCGGTGATGTGGCTCACGCTGCGCTCATCCACCAGCAGCAGTTTCACCAGCTGCATAGCGAACGCCACGGCCATGTAGTGCAGGCCATTCTCCATTGACTGGAAAGAGAAGAAAACATTAAAAACATCTCTTCAGATGCACAAACAATACCGGTTTCATTTATCTTGTCAGATCCAGGGTGCAGAAACAGAAGAGGAGGGGAGATGCATAAAATGAACCTTACCTGTGCAAGATGCAGGTCGTACTGCTGCATGTTGACCAGGTGATTTCTGATCAGGAGCTCCACTGCCTCCACGTTGTACTTGTACTCATCACGGCACTCGATCAGGCACCTGTAGCATTTTAAACCACGTGTTCAATGAGACACTTTTAGAATCGATGCGAGCCGATGCTTTTAGGACCAGATGAAGCCTAATCTTGTCTGATCTATATTTCCAAACATAGTGTAGCAGCATGTCCAAGTAAACAAAAAGTAAGGGATTTGTTTAGCTGCTAATTAATATTGAGAACATTTAAAAAAGAAAATCTAGGGAATAGGTTAAGTAAAACTCATTGCATAAACAATTCTGCTCACTCATCGAGATCGAGAGAACACTGCAAACTAAAAATTTAGCTTGGTTTTATAGCAAATTTGATCCAGCCGTTTTAGGGTTTCCTCTAAATTTTTTATTTATTGGCGACTTTACGACTACACTTGTACAATCGAAAGTATGATCTTGCAGTAATGTTCATGTGTTTACAACAAACCTGGTGATTTGCTTGTTGCACCACTGGGACCCGTAAGCACGGCTATCCTGCAGCGCTTTCAGCACCAGCAGGTGGCACTCTCTGTAGCTCAGCAAGAGTTCAGCATCTGCACCGCTCGTGGCATCCAACAGACCTTCAACAGCCTGGAGAGGCAAAAATAAATAAGTCAGGAAGAAGAGAAAAAAATAAGACGATAAGAAGATGTTTCTTCAACTCTTTAGCTCACCTTCTGTAGCAGGCCCAGTGCGGTGATGCCATCACGGGAATTACGTGCCATAACCACAGCCTCTAGCAGGCTGCGCAGGGCCTGGGCTTGTGGGTTCATGGCCAGAGCTGGAGGGATGGCGTGAAGGTGCTGCTCCAGGTCGGAGATGCATTTATCATAGATGTGAGCCATGTCATCCGTAGGCCACGCCTGCTGCTGCTAATTCACAGAAGGAACACGAGGATTTAAAAGATGTACTGCAAAAGGTGTTAAGCAACATCATGCGTCATTTACATCCACCAAAAAAAAAAAAGCAGACATTCACACCTTCATAGGCTGAGCCAGGAATCCAGTTGGCTGAGAAAGATCATTGCTGGGCAGGAAGCCTGGCACGTTGCGGGCAAACTCCTCATAAACGGCCAGCTGCTTGGGATCCACGCCGCCCACCTGCAGAAACGAATGAAGGTTTAGATGAATAGGATCTTCACTGGTCAGTTTTGACACTGCACACTTTTTAGAATTAAAAGCACACCTTAAGGCGGATCTGCTCTGGCATGCGCTCTGCTTGGTAAGTGAGCACCATGGGGTCGCAGTAGCGTCGGCCCTCCTGACGAGCGTGTTTCCTCAGTTCAAACTCCTACGGAGAACGCACAAACAGGAACGCAAGTTAGACGTTTGGAGCCACATCTAAACACAAACACACATTTGAAGCTAACTGAGAATGAAGGCAAGTCTTACAGTGGCCAATCTCTTGTCCATCTCTGGTCCAGCTTTCTCCACAGCAGTCTTTTGAATGAAGCAGCAGGCCAGCTCGCAGTTATCCTGAGCGATGCGGTTAGCCGCCTCATCCATCATTTCCCTCTGCTGGGGCGTTGGAGCCTGTACAACAGTGTCAGAGTTACGTACAGCCTCAAGAAAAGAAGCAGTATGTTATCTAACCGAATACACATTCTAATTACGTAAAAGGTTAAAAGATGAAGAGAGAAAGAAGAAAAAGAAAAAAAAAGAAAAAAAAAAGAAGATGTAGTACCCTGAGGGCAGCAGTGAAGGTGTTTTTCAGGTTGGCGGTGATGTTATTAATGAGCGGCTCTCTGCAGGTGATCATGGCCATTCCGGCAGTCAGGTTGCGCATCATGTGATGAGCAGCCACGCGCATGTGCGATTCTTCCGAGTCGAGAGCGAAGTCCTTCCTGACGATCTGCTCGCACGTTGTCATGGCGATCTTGATCGAGCGATCCACAACGGGGTGAACGAGCTCCTGCACGGCGCGCTCAATCGCCTGCCTCACGCACTGCTTCAACTGCGGGTGTGCCTGCAGCAGCGGGATCTGCTCAGGACAGACAAAATAATAATAATAATAATAATAATAATAATAATAATCATCATCATTTTAAAAAAGCCTCTTTAATAAGGAGGATGCTTATTTAATTGTAATTTATATGAAATCGTATAATGTCATGAATGCACAGGATTGTCCTGGACCTGCAATGGTACAAATTTCAACAACAACACAGCGTAAACGTTCCTCCGGGTCACCTCAAAACTCCCAGATAAAATGATGGATAAGTATTATGTACTTACATTGCTGTTGATGGTAATGTGTGGAGCCAGGCCTGCTAGTGCATACACATTGATGTCATGGTAGCTGAACTGTGGTGTAGGCGGCCCTGTGGTGGCTGTGGTCGCTGTGGCAGCTGGAACTGAAGGAGCAGCTATGAAAGGGGAGGAAACAAAAAATTTGGTTAATTAAAAAAAAATAAAGAAATCTTCAATGAATCAAGCAAGGATAGAAGAGGAGAGGACAGGTCCAGGCCATAAAATCAAACCAATGGGGTAAGAAAATCAGACCATTAATGTTTACATATAATAAAAACGTAAAATGGGCGTGTCTGTACATGGAAGATATTTCCAAAAAAATTATTTCGAGGGGACACAAGATGAGTAATAGAACACATCAAAATATTTGATGGGGGAGGATATTTAAAAAAAAAAGTTACTCAATTCACCAGATGGTGGTGTAATTTCTATTTTTTTTTTTTTTACATGGGCTTATGAGTAGAGGGGGTTCAGGGCATTGGAATATGGCTCAGATGATCCCAGGTTCAAATCCCACGACCACCAAGTTGTGCCTGTTGGGCCCTTAAACCAGGCCCTTAACCCTCAACTGCTCAGGTGTGTACTGAGATTAAAATGCACGTCGCTCTGGATAAGGGCGTGTGCCAGATGTAAAATGTTACGAGTGTGCAACTGAAACCTACTTAAAAGCCATCTCACCTTTATTCTGCGCACTTCACAGTAACAATTTTAGTTCATTCCAAAATTCCTCCAGATGGCGCTGTAAATTTTTTTTCTTTTTAATAACTTATGGAGTTTGCAATCTAATTTCACGCACAAAAAGCAACGGTCACAGCTAACACCTACCAATTCAATGACCAAGTTCAAGGCTTGAAAACAAGGCAATTAAATCAGGTCATTACCCTGTAACGGTGGTGTTTTCACGACATCATGTTTAGTTCTGCTACAACAGGCACAAGCGAAGTGTTAATCAGGTGTGGCATGCTTTGTACCTGAAGTGACTACGGGCAGCATTTCTTCAGGTGGTTTGGTTTCCTTCTTTGGTGCAGACAGCTGCTCTTCAAGATTTTTCAGCTTCTCTTTGTCTTTCAGTAGGTTCCCAGGTTTCAGGTCATTAATGTCCAGAGACAGGTTCTTACATAGCACCTCGATCTCAAACTTCAGGTTCAGCTGTGGGGTAAGAGCAGAAAATTATTACCATTAGCTTTAGAGCTTTTGAATCTGCAAATGAAAAGATAATGCTCTTAAATGTACATCTGCCTGAAGATTCACAGACCTTCAGATCGTGCTCCTGGTGTAGCTCGGCCAAAACGTTCATGATGGCCATGGTCCAAGGGTTCTGAGGTCTGAAAACCTTAACACAAAACAAAAAAAGTTCTTTGGATTAAGCAATCTATCTGCAGGGAAGCGGGGGGGAAAAGGGGGAAAAAAAAAAAAAATCAGCTTCTGCTAACGTGTTGAAAGATCTATTGAACTGTTTACCAAACACTAAAACTAGAGACTCTCCTTACATAAATATTAAAGTTATTAATCATGGGAAAGTCTTAAGGAGAAAAGACTTTTTCACCAACATGACTAGCGGTTTTATTTTTGGATATTTACCTGCATATCATTAATAAACCAATTAAGGTTGTGGAACGTCTAGAAGTTAAAGTACAGCAAGTTCCATTCCAGGAGCGCGTTCATAAGTTGGATTTGTTTTCAAGTCCGACACAGTGAGTCTTATACGCCTTTGACACAAATATACGATATAAAGCACATCAATTCCCTTCGCTAAATCTAAGCATCTGTCCCCCTTTCCCCACACTGCCATCACATGGCCAAAAACCATAACCTCATGTAAGCCTCATTAGGTATATATGAAACATAAGTATTGTTTGGGCACTTGAGCGGAGGCCATTTTGTCTTTTCCACTGTATTGGACTGACTGAACAATTGTTGAGAATTTTGAGACTAAAATATTTTATAATAAGTATATAATTGTAAATATTGGCATCTGGTGCACTGCAGTGTTTTTGTTTTCTACAATACACATGAACTCTTTCCATGATTTAGCATCTATGAATGCAGAACGAGTTTGTATCTGCGGAACTCATACTTTTGGTAGTCGGGACTTGATGCATGTCATTTTTTTCCCCCCCAAAAAAAAAAAATTTAATTCACAATAGCAAATAATTGTGGTACAAGAGAAACAACAGTATGTATGATTACAGGAAAATAAAATTAGGATGGCATCATTTATTTTATTCCTGTAACATCATGCCTTTGAGTTTTAATTCCTTAAACAGCCTCATCCACCACAGAGATAATAATGATCATACAGAAATATCAAAAAGATAAATACCACACTACGCAGACTAGACTCCAGGACCTTAGCCACGAAAGGGACCACGTATAGCAGCTCTTGCTGGCCTTTCACATAAGCCTCCAGTAAAAGAGATTTCAACTCCAAATCCTACAAAGCCACATAGCATCAAGGTTAACATGAAGTTTGTCACAAAAAGCTATGCAAAAGAAATAATAATCCCCACAGACAGAGATGTAAAGCACTCACAGTGTAAAGAATGGGTTTGTTCTTAGCCAGGGTGATCATGCCGAGCCAGTGGCCCAAGTTCTTCAGCAGGGATCGATCAGAGAAATTAGCAGCTGCCTTGTCGGAGGTCAGGAGTACCTAAACAAACGGTTCACACAAATACGGTGATTACTGAACGAGCGACTTGACGTCCAAACCTGTTCTAGCGCTCTATTAGCGCGTGAGCATTTCACGATACCTTAATGTTTCTGTAGGTTTCGTTGAGAACCATTTTGACGAACTCCGGATTCTTCAGTGTGTCGAGGAAGTTGGAGTACAGGCTATGAAAGTTTGGCTCGATGCTGACGCGCTTCATCACGAGGTACTGAGACACCCATGGCATGAACTCCTCCTTCACGGTTTCCTTCAGCTCTTCAACCTACAAATATTAAAATAAACGAAAAATAAACCACCCATTTGTCTCGCGCATCACCACAACACCGAAACCGGTCGTACCTTTTGAGTCATGTTGGACTGGGACAGGTTGTTGAAAATGAAAGCTATCTTCTCCTGAATGTTCTCCGGAGGTTCCACGATGCGTTCCGTTTGGTCTGTAGCCACCAGCAGTGTGTCGATGTTCGTGGTGTTTATCGAAGGCTGTGGAACAAAAGCAAACATTTCTCATGATTTTCGAACATGCCTTCCGTCACCACTGTTTTAGGTGAGACTTTGGATCTTTCACTGTCCCCCCAACCCCTGACTGAGAACCACAAAAGAAATTTATGAATGAAGAAAAAAATCTTTTCATTCGGGCCTCGTCCACACATGTACAGATATTTCTGAAAACATAGCTTTTTTTTTTCCTTCCTCTTTTCAGGCTATGGAAAATGGAGGTTTATGAAAACAAATACGATACATATTTTAAACCTTACTCAGTTTATAAAATACTGGTTATGGTATTAACCTTTTGGTTACGACTATACTATCACTTCATTTATCAGTCGATCATTACGTTATTTGATAAAGAGTTTGCACCCTTATTGTACCGTTAGAATAAAAACAGGAGCTGATTGGTTCCTGAGTCCACAGACAAGATGCACCACGAGGGAAAATTTTAGATTGCAATCTTACACATTTTTAGTCTATAAATACAAGGACTAGGTGGATTTATTATTTCTTTATGAACTGGACAAACGGGTTGAAGGGACCAAAAATAAAAAATAAAAACTTTCTAGGATTCAATACACATTATTTTTGGCATGACACGACGGCTTTTACATAACAGTCAACAAATCCTTCACAATCGCACTTCACAATCCTGCAAAACTAGATTTTTTTTATATACATGTAAAAGCTATGTTTTCAGAAATGTCCTTCATGCGTATAGACGTGGCGGTATTCTTGGACGCGCGTTTCCCAATAAATTCTACTCACTGGCATATCCTTCTTAAAACCTACTGCAGTGGGCCTGGTGATGGTGGTGGTTTTGGCGACGGTGGTAGTTGTGGTTGTAGTGGTAACCAGGGTGCTGGTTTGGCCAGGCTGAGGAGCTTTAGGAGGCTGGGACTGGGCCTGAGCTTGAGCCAAAGCCAGGCTGCCTGGTGTGGTAATGGAGCCCTGCATCTTCACTGGAGGGTCACGGGACTGCTGGCCGTACTCGACATACTGTACACACAACACACACACAGACGAATTAACAAGTACATTTATGTTGCAAGTACACGGTGGAATTCAAACATGTATATAAAAATAATAATAAAAATACCACAAATTATTCAAAATGTGACACTCAATTCTAAACAGTACCAGAGGAAATAAATATAAAATGTCAAGCAAAAGAGACAGGAAACCCAATTACCTCCTGTAGATGGTGAGGAAACTGCAGAAAATGTCCGATGGAAGCCAAGTGTTGACAATACTGTGGGTAGTCCTTCAATCTACAAAAGAGAATTCGGCAATCAAGCACTGAAGGAACATGATGGAGCGTTTGCCCCAATTCTAAAGCTGCAAAAGAACGATGTAATGACAACATGCCACTATACACAACATGCATGAGGAAGTCAGACCTGCCTTCTTGTACTATTTTTGAGACTGTACATAATACGAATCTAAGTTTGTTCGGCTTCTGAAACGCCGTTTATATTTCTTTGCGATGTCTCTACCCTTTATTCGTTGTCCTTCCAATCTCTAAACACCTTTCTTGAAGATGGAGTAAAAACACATGCACCCCTCAACTTTCGCACTGTGCATCAAAAAACAAATTATTCACATGCAAATATTATGCACGTTATGATGCAGGCACAGAGCATCTTTGTGGCACGTTGTGTTTTGGCTTTTTTCCAAGCGGCCAGCCATGTTGGTTTGAATGCTGAGTGGGTTGACCAGAAGGTAAGCCTTTACAGAGAATCCCAGTGACGCGTTTTAAGGCAGCCCCGGGAAGACGCTGAGGGGAAGAGAACACTACATAGCGTTTACTGCGCGCTTGAACAGATGTCATTTTGTCTTGGAGCTGTTTTGGACTGTGAACTCCGTCGTTGAGGATGTTCCGAAATTAGGACTACTCACCATCAGCACAGCTTTACAGGACAGACATTTTACATCGTGCACCCAGACTGATTCACGGAAACCGGTGAGGCCGACTCAATTCTCTCACAAATACAATACACTGGACTTTAGACATTTTATATATATTTCACTTACACAATGAAAATATTGTATACAACTGTAAAATATTGGTATCTGGTGCACAGCAGTGTAAAAAAAAATTTTTTTTACACTTTTTACTTTTACAAATACTTTTACCATTACACATTTAAACACATTACACATTTGCATGGGGGCATATGAATTGACATTTTAAACCTTTTGTTATGGAAAAAATAAATAAGAGTTGCGAACTAAAGTTCAGAGCCGTGGTAAATTACCTAGGAAAAATCGTAAAACGTACCTGTTCTTGAACCGATCCAGAGCAGCGATGCCGAAGTAATACATTTTAGAGCCGTAGGGTTTGCGCAAAGCTTCCAGGACGTATCGCAGGGCGAGGCCGAGGGCCATGTAGGTGACCAGGCCCTTTTCGATGATGCCCCCGAACAGGCAGGCGGTGATGTGCAGCTCTTTGTCTGGGTACTGAGGGAAGAAACGGTACTCTTCGAACAGGTTGCGAAGCATGCAGTTAAACACCTCCCGCTCCCGCTTAATGTTCGAGTCCTTGAACCTCTGCAGCATCTCCAGCACCTGAGAGTGAGGTAGGTTTGAGAAGCATTTCATTATATTTTAAGTCACACTTCAGGGAAAAAAATTAATAAATAAACTAAGGATGAATAAGTAGCGCGTGTAGTTTAAGCTCTGCTGCTGTTTCTCTTATATATTTATAAGTCTACTGCCTTACCTCATCCACAGACATGGTGGGGTGAGGGGGGTGGTTATAGATTCGCTGGAAATAGCTGTTGGCCTCGTCGTCAATCTCTTTACTAAAGTGCTGGTTTGCCTCGGGCCACACCTGAGAGAGGTCAGCTAGAAGCGCAAAAAAAAAAAAAAAAAAAAAAAGAGAATAAGACATTTGAACTTTCGCTCATTTTATAAGCAAAATTTAAACATGCATGAGAATAAATAAAGCATGCAAATAAGCAAACGGCTTGTTTTTGTGAATTAAGGAAAACCTAAATCCAGTTCCGAACTTCACACCAAGCTGGTTGCCAAGAAAAAATACAGCAGTGATGCAGACTGATCTGCGTTTCCTCTTTTGGATGTATAAAACTTTTCGTAAGGGAATGCACATCATAAAAGTTCGATGTGGGACTTAAAAAATTTGGAGGAAACGCAGCCGAGTCCCACCACCACTAGGAGATCTTCAACATACAATGCTGGAAGGTGGGTGGGTTTAGCCCTGGTGTGCTCATCTTCCGTGGGCCAAACGGGTCGCTGCTCACTGCCGGCATCCCCAAGCCTGAACCAATCCCACTTAAGCTGCCTGAACTCAACGGACCTGTCCGAACGGAGAATCACATGTTAAGAGACGAGAGCAAAGGAGCGGCAACCGTAAGAGACAATCACATGACTGATCAGTTAAATGACAATTACCACATGCAAGGTGACTGCAAGAGATTAGTCTTTCTGCTTAGCTGAAGGCTTCATGATTATATTTAAAAGGTGAGCTTCTTTATTTTAAAAAAAATATATACATATAAAAAAATGCCCAGGAAAAACATTTAAGTAGTCTCTAAGCGCCAGACCAACTTATGTTATTAAAATTTAGACCTCGATATTGATCGCATATTAGCTCAAACTGCTGCAAGTTAAAGCTGGTTCCTGGTAGAAATGTGTCAGAACACAGTGCGTCGCTGTTTGTTGTGTATGAGGCTGCGTTGAAGCTACAGAGCTACCAGTGTCCCCATACTGTACAAAAATATCATTTTAATTTTCATGTAATCATCTGCTTTCTACAATAATCACACATTGTAGAAAGGCCCTTCGGAATCACAACATTTTTGTCATACAGCCCCGCCCAACTTAACAGGAACATTATGATGGTGTTTATGTCCTGTGTTACGGACTGCAACCACTGAACTGGTTTTACTGAAAGTTTTATCTGCTGTTAAATCCGCAGCAACGCAAAACCCTCCACAAAATTCCGGTTTGTGCACTTCAGGTTTGGAGAAGACTAAATTCTTTACAGCATGTAAGCCTCTCCATGCGCACAGGAAATTCAGTTAAATGCTAAACCAGTATCTTGTTTGGCAACTTCTCCATCATAGATTAAGCCCATGGTATTATACTTGCATGCTTATGCTACGTTTTTTTAGCCTAGAAAGAAAAAAATGCTAGC
Source organism: Clarias macrocephalus (assembly GCA_011419295.1). NCBI lineage: Eukaryota > Metazoa > Chordata > Actinopteri > Siluriformes > Clariidae > Clarias > Clarias macrocephalus. The sequence continues at coordinate 57,592 of JAAGKR010003296.1, forward strand.
CCAAGTACAAAGCACGTCCTCTAAAAGATTCATTTAGTTTGGCCGACTGTATTATCTGGGGGGATTCAGGAGGGTCACAGAATACAGCAGCAAGCAAGATCATGTGTGTGTGTATATATGTAGTTAGGCCATGTCCTCACGTAGCCGGGTATTTTTAAAAACTGAGATTTTTCTCTGCGGTTTTCGGCTTACGTCCACACGCAAACGCCGTTTTGGTCGTTGAAAACTGAGCTTTTGGAAAAGTCCGGCCAAAGTGAAGATTTTCCAAAACTCCGTTTTCAGTGGTGGTGTGTGGACAGACGGGGAGACGGAAATTTCGGCTCGTTGTAACGTCACCTTGTGCCGATGATGTAATCGCCGGTGTGCTCGTCTCCTTGATTTGATGTCAGCTTTGTTTATGGGGATACTTTGTGCAATAGCGGACGTACGTACAGTAAACTAATGACTGTTAACGTTGTGTACTGGACTTTTTACATGCGTGTACACACATGCGCAGTTACTCACACATTACGTTAATAAACAGAGGGGCCTGAATGTACTACTAAGCTCCCTGCTGCTACATACTGTACAAAACTCTGACGACACACAGACAGCGGTTTCGGACGAGACCCGGTCAGACTTCTACAAAAGCACAACAGGTAATGTTTTGTCTAGGCTTCTGATTGGCCCCCTGTTGATGAGGGAGGCTCCTAACAGCGCATTTTGCGTTTTCATGTGGACAAAGATTTTTAAACCCTACGTCTTGTGGACAGAATTATTTTTTAAAACGAATAAGAAAACATTTCCGTATTTACAAATACCCGGCTACCTGTGGACATGACCAGACTAAAATGACCACAGTTTAACCATTTAAATAATAATAAAACGTGGTCTGTATGTGTTGTTCCTCAGATCAGAGCAACAGCACAATAGAAAATTACCCCTGGACCTCATGTAATTTTAATCCCAACCAAATTGGGTTTTCCAATTTCACCCTGACAAGGCACTGGACTGGCTTCAAAATTAAACAAGTTTATTCACCACCTTTTTTTTTTTTTATCCCCATCCATTCATGAGCCAAAATTTCTCTCTACACACTCTTTAGGATTTTGTCACACCTTGACATCTGGTTCTTTGATTCTTATTTTTTCATCTTGTTCAATCTTTTTTTTTTTATTCTTCTTATAATTTTCTTCATTTCTTAATCATCATCAGTGTAGTCTGGGGTTCGGCACAGTTGCATTTCACTACTGCACTTGTACAACCATGTATGTGACAAAATTCTTGAATCTCTACCAATGTAGTCAGCAGTGAACAAATGCCCGCACAACTCGCTCGCTTAGAAGATCAAACCCCCATAAATAAATTACACAAGCGGTCAAGCCTGGATGGTTCTCATCACTAACACTATAGGACCTGAGAAGCTCTTCTGCTTAACCCGACCTAGTGTGCACTTCTGACTAAACAAACATGACACTTTAAAAGGTTGTGAAACCAGTTTCCTTTCCTGTGAAATACTGAAACAGGTAAGAGTATAATTTAAAGTGTAAATATTAGACAGTGTGATGTTCTGAAGATGTACCTGGGAGCTGCGAGGAGAGGCTGCCGATTCCCCCGAAGGCCGTGCTGGGGTTGGGGTTGGTCAGAGGGGGGAAGGCCTTGGCAGGGGACTGAGGGTTGCTGAAGGCCGAGCTCAGAGGTGTGGGGAAGCCTTGCATGTTCTGCGTGTGGGACGTGGCCGAGCCACCCAGATTGAGAGAGCCCATCGCAGTGAGAGGGTCCACCTGAATAAAAATCACACAGTAGAGCGGTCACACGGTCTTTATCGTACCGATGACGGCATAATGTGAAGCTGAAATTCCGACAGCAAGGCCTTACCGGGGAAATAGCGTCCAGACTGCTGGTGCTTGGCGCCCGGCCCTTTGGCATGACTCCTGGCGGAGGCTGGCGAGCTTTGTTCATCACATTGCTACAGTTGGCCACCATGGTCAGGATTGTCTCAGACAGCTCTTGTGACACACTCCTGGAAAAACGTAAGAAAGCAGAGACAAGTCGAAACATTTTTCATTCCCTCACTTTGTGTGAATGTTGTATTCGGCGCACTACATGACCTTTAACCTGGAACGACGCCCAACTAAGCTTTTTCATTAAAAAAATAATAATAATAATTCAGTCCACGCTGGCTGTTTTGGGTCACATTTAATCACCAAGAGACTCAAAACAGTGCGAAATCTAAAATTCTTCAATCTGCCATATTTTTCCTCACCCTGCACAGGACTGCAGACAGGCCAGCATGGTGGCCAAAGTTTCCGGAGGCAGTTGTGCACTTTTTGGCTGGTCTTTTTCCGGGGCTAGTCCTCCCATGATGGTGGGACAGCGTCTCTTTAGGAAGGTCACGCATGCCTGAATGAACGGCTCCTTGGAAGAAAAAAAAAAAAAAAAACGTATTCTTACATTCGCATCGATCCAATCCTGCTCATAGAACCGACGCGTGCATGTGTGCGCGCACAATACTTACCCCGTGCTCTCGGATTTTATCGGTCAGCCATTTGTCTAATTTGAGGTATTCGCGGCGAGAGGCAAGTGCAGCAAGATCAATAACGAAGGCAAACGGAGTACTATTTAGCAGCATTGATAGAGACTGGAATGAAAAATAAATTATTAAAACAAAGCAGTTGTAAGAAAAGCTGGCAAGTTAAAACCATTTTATGTTTGAAGAAGACTGTAGAGGAAAGGTGGCTGCACCTTCAAGTCCTGAGCCACGTCCAGAATGCGCGAGAGCTTAGCCTGGTCATACTGCTCCCCCTTCATGTACCACTCTGCCATCGAGCGCATGATGAGATGTCGGATGGATGGCGACTGGCCCTAAACCACAGGAGGTCAGAGACGACATCACGATAAGTACGACTCGAACTTCAAGCACGTCTGCGTTAATTAATCTTGGTTTCAGGCTTAAAACCACAAGCACATTAATACATCGGCGCACACAAGCTTCATTTTAAGCATTTTTAAATTTAACACACATCCAAGTAAGAGAATGCGTGACATACCATCACCGACTCAATTTAGAAGATGGTTACACGCCGCATACATCGTAACAGTGTAAAGAAATACCAGAGGCTGGTTTACCAGTCAGCCTCGGTTTATTTTAAACTCACTCATGTTTTATCTTTCAATCTTCATTACTTTTAAAATCACAGATGAAATCTTTAATCTGAGGTAAGTTGAAGAGAACCCGACAGCGCACGGACGTACCTGCCCGTGCCAGGCGTAATGAAGGATGATGGCGGAGTTGGGATGGTTGCCCAGGAAGATGGGCATGAGCGTGGAGATGAGCTCGTTGCGCAGGTTGAGCCAGGACGAGCTGATCTGCAGCAGCGCCAGCACAAGCATGTCCGGACAGTGCTTGATGGGGAAGCTGAACAGTTGCTTCACCTGCTCGTAGTGGCCCACCTCGGACAGTCGCAGCAGACACTCCACCAGGTCCAGGCTCTTCCTGTGGGAAAAAAAAAAAAAAAGTAAATAAAATAAATACATCAAGACTAATTTACATAAAAACCGTCCACCATCATATGGATGGAGAAGGGGGAGGGGTGGAACGGGGAAAAAGCATTTCCTAAATAGAATTTTCTAAATAGGGGAATATAATTTCCTAAACCTCTATATAAAAAATAAATAAATAAATAAATAAATAATAATAATAATAATAATCCTATTTCCTGGAATATGTTTATTCCGAGCTGCTGATACAGACCATGTTGCTATCTCCTTGTTGTCATCCTCAGGTGGAGCTTTGAGGATGTCGATGACGACGGTGTGACAGGGGTACAAGCCGAAGCAGAACACGTCCGGACTTATCAGGGATTGCTGGATGAAGGAGAGCTGAAAAGAACAACGTAACTGAATTAGAAACGCTGACAGGGTGAGATTGTTTTTGCATCATTCTTGAAGAAAACCTTATTTTTAAGATAAAAATTTGCATTAAAATTCATCGCTTTAAAGAACTTGCATGGCAATATTTCTAACATTGGATAACTCAACATTATTTCAACAACACTATCCATTCAAACACCTAATCGTGGCTCTGTGGCAACTGGCCCCCGCTTCGGCTCTACCTAGTGATTGAGGCACAACGCTCAAACAAAAGACCTTCTAAAATATAAACTTTTACACCGACACCAGCGGGATCCCTGGTTTCCACCAGGAACAGATGCATTGGTCTACGGGAAGTTGATCGCTGCCACCCTAATCAACGGTTATGATTTTACCACTTGCTCTGCTCTTAAAGATACATGTCCAGACTTTTTTTTTTTATTATTACTACTATTATTAAATGGAACACTCTCCTAAAAGCAGCAACCTGCCATTCAGATTGTTTTCCTCATGAACATTCACATCAGGTCTAAGCAAAGTCAAGCTTCATCTATGAGAGAATGCCCAAGAAGCAGCACAGATGTGAAAGAGGTGTTGAACGCAAGTTTTATTGCCATTGTTTTCCATTTCATTTTATCATTATTTTCTTCTCTTTTATGTAAAGCATTTGAATTGTGTATGAAATGTGCTATACAAATAAACTTGCCTTGCAACGTCTTTTGTGATCTGCTCCAGGTGGAAATCCGCGGTAATGCTACTCACCTCGTGCATCTAAGTAACTGCTGTCAGCAACACAATGTAGAAAATTTCCTACCGCTACTGTAGTTACAATTCCATGCACCACGTGTGCACATTCTTACACACTGACCGCAACTCTCACACTTCTGTACTTGCAGTGTGTCCCGCACAGTATACTTGGGCGGGTCGGCCATGTATAGTGACAGCCAGCCAGGTACATTTGTGCACCCTTTATAAAAATCTGTCTATCGGACATGCGCGATCGATTAGAGGACAGTTCTGTCTCTCGCGCTAACTGAATAAACGGGTACAGGAGCTGTAGCATGAGCATCATATACTGAGAGGCAGACAGTAAACGGGCTGCTCTATAAAAACACAGGAGGATTAACCCTTGAAACTAAAGCAGCACATTCTGCCGGGGGGAGGCTTCAGATGCATTCGGGATTTTTTTATTTCATATAGAACCAAAGTTATCATTAACTTAAGAATGTGTAAATTGTACTGCTTCCGCAATATAGGAATGACAACGGAAAAAAAGTTTAATTAAAAATGCGTGTCTATTATTTATTGGTTATAGAAACATCCAAAAACAACCATAAAATGTGATCTTATGAAATGTGCCATTTCGCCCCCCCTTTCTTTAATAAGTCATGTCGGTATAGTTGTTTAAAATCAAATAAAATTTCACTTCATTATATTTCCTAGGTTGTGATTTAAAAAAAAAAAAAAAAAAAAAAAAAACCTGTGCCACGTAAAGAATATTTCAGACTTGTGGGAAGCACTGACTTAATCCTAACCTGAGAGAAGTGAACCTCACGGACAGACTTGTCAGAAACACACAATGCATCCTTTACCTACACCTGACGCTCATAAAAGAACAAAAAAATTTATTAAAAAAAAAAAAAAAAAAAGACAAACCTGTCCCTCTGCATGCTTCCATGGTCTATAGATGAGATCCACAGGAAAGACCTCCATCTGCCCCAGACCTTTCTGAATACCATGCACTACGATGTGCAGCCCTTTACTGTCCCGGATCATGAAGCCTGCATGGTCCAGCTCATAGGTGACCTCTTTGAAATTCAGATTGGGGTTCTTTAAAAAAATAAATTATAATAAATAAATAAATGCATACAAAACGGTGATGAAGTAGATTTTATCACAACAGTACATTTTTAAGTCATCTTCTATAAAAGAGCAAAACACAAACTTAAAAATAAACTTACAAACTCTTTAACTACATCGATCAGAACGTCTACATTCCAGGTGTGTGGTTGAGAGCTGTCGCTTTTGTCTTTCCCGTCACTCCAGATGCCGCTTCCTGGAGCCGAGACGGTCTGCAGAGAGAAACTCCTGATTAATAACGCGACCAAATGTGATAGGTTATGTTTGTGCACTTCAGAGAGAGGTTTTTGATTATTACAAAGTAAATAAATAAAAATGTACCTGCAGTGCAATTCCATCAGTAAGGCCTGAGTGAGTGCGAGCCATCATGCCCAGCACTCTGGCCACCTGGCTGGCGGTCACCTCACATGGTGCACATTGCATGATCAAGCTCCTGCAATCATCAACACTGAACACACAAACCCAAAAAAAAAAAAAAATAAACAGTTATACCTTCACGCAGAGCAGACGGACACATGAACTTGTTGAAAGTGGGGTAAACGCACCTTGCACAAAAGCCATAGCCGAGTTCCTGCATAAGATCCGCAAGGGAACTCCCCATCATGGTCTTTGCTAACTCGCCAGAGTCTGGTAGGATCCTGTCCATGAGAATGTCCCGTTTCTCAGGGTACAGCAGTGGTGCAAGCACCACAGGGCACCGCTCCTGCGGGAAATCTGACACACAACAACAGCAGCATATTTTAAGTAACACATGATACTGTACGCTTAGGGATTAAACCCCTCTAAAACCCAGGAAGGCTGCACACCTCTGCACAGTGTTTTAAGAAATGCGTCGATCTGTTCTTGCCCGACTCCGCTGGAGCCTTTCTGCCCAAACAGGAGGTGCGAGAGCAGCAGGTGCAGAGCCTCTATGGCAATGTCCTGGAAGCCACCTTCCTGGCTCCCTCCGAGGTCGGCGTCCACGTACGAGCGCAGGAGGTCCGGCAGCTTCTGCTTCACGAACTGAGCCGCTACGATGTACAAAAAGAAAAGTACTTTTACATTTGTCCATTGTTTATATATACATTTTTTATCATTGCATGTTTAACTACTTTGACAAGAGGAAATGGCAGGACACCTACCAAACCCACGGAGGTCTGTGTTACTGGAGTTCAGAAGAGCGAGGGCAAAGATCACCTGGTCCGACACAGAACACATCATCAAAACATGCTCAAGATCAGAAAACGGCTATGAAACGAGGTTGGATGTCTGTCTATAAATGATTTGTCTTACCTCCTGAACTTTGCTTAGTTTAAGAACTTTACTCAGTTGAGGAAACAAATGAGGCGATGGCTTCAAACTCTGAGAATATCACACACAAAATCAATAAATATCCATAAACAGTGCATATTAACATGTTCGGAAACACAGCAGCGTCTTAGAAAAAAAGAAAAGAAAAAAAAAACAGACATACCTTCTGATAGTGCAGAGGATTGTCAATGGCGTAGCAGAGAGTTGAAATAAAATTTGGCTTTGTGATAAGAGACACACACTCTTGGATCAAAAATTGTGTCTGGAAACAAAAACATGTGCATGAGACAGGATTAAAGACATGAAGTTTGTATACCTCTCCATGAAACTATCATGTAGCAGGTGTCAGAAATGGTGAAATCAGAAGCGGAGATAACCGCACGTTAACAGTAAAAGTGTCGTCCACGCCTCCTCTCTGTGCTTTCCCCACTATGACCTAAAAGTTACTGTGAGTGTAACAATATCGATACATTACAGTATATTGTCCTAACCTACTGCAACATTGTGACAATTGCACAAAGTGATGGAAACAAACCCTGAAAAAAACGGGGGGGGGGGGGGATAATTTACTTCCTGATGAACGTTTACAATAGATCATGAGGGATCTTGGTTAACCCTGGCAACAATAAACAAACCCTTGACAACATACACACAACTTGACACTCAATTTTTTTTTTTTTTTTTTGTATTCGGGGTTTTGTTTTACATTTCCAGTTTTATTCTTTTAACGGAATCCCGAACATTTAAAACATAAAACAAACTTTTTTAAAAATCCAATACAAATCTTTCCCTTCAGGAAACTAAAAAGGGGTTAACGGCCCACACATTTTGTGCCATAGCATATTTGCTCCTCAAGTAGTTATTTTAACTGCCACCATAACAGGCAAAACCTCCCATGACAAAAGACAAGTTGCACACTATTTGATTGATTTGTGTGTGTGTGAAAAAGTCATCTGATCCTAGAGCCCTCATAAGTCACATTATGAGAAAGCATTTGGGAAGGAATTCCTCCGCTCATCTAATCCATTACATGAGTGACTAACACATTAAACAAAAGTGCTACAGCCACATGATTCTTCCAGATCAAAGTTTGCTATGCAGAACAAAATGACCCAAATGTGAGGAGTAGAAAATGCCCCGGGCTTCTTGTTTGCCCTGTTCTTGTTTTACTGTGGAAAGCTGAAGAACATCTACGTTTTAAGCCTCCTGAAGTCAAACGGTTTTTGTTGCAGTTGTTTTCATTTGGTTGCATTTAAAACATTTAGGAAGCTTGTTTGTTCACTCCCACATCAATCCTTTAGCAACCGGTTGAGGATTTTACCCTACATTGTGTAACACGTAGGGCAAAACGACCTCGAATGTTTAAAATGAAGTTACACAAATCAATCAGCCAGTGACCGGATTTCAGCAGAATATTCTCTTTTCCCTAATTTCTAATAAAACCAAAATTGAAACGTTGACTAATGGAAAATTTATCTTATAAAGCCCATGGTGGCCATTACACCCCCATGTTCTGCTATGAAGATAAAACATTGATAACATAAGGAACAATTCAAAAATAAATGAAGAAATTAAACAAAAGTCATTATTAAAATAAAGTTAACTGATTAAGTTACCTGGTGGAAATCTTTGCCACTGCTTTTACCATCGCCACTGAAATCCACGTGGGAAAAGAGACAGCGTAACAGATGTCTGTCTGCCTCAGGGCCGTGACGATTCACGATCTAAAGGAGAGAGAGAACATTCCTCATCCTGTGTTCGTCACAGCATTAACATTTCATTTAATTTCATAATCTTGGTACATTATTAATATCTTAATAGTTTCATGCTACTTTACTACTTTTAAGTTTTCATCTTAAGCCATGGAAGACTTTGGAAGACATGGAAGTTTATTTACTGGTAATCAAACAGCCATGGCTCTCAGTGAAACCTGTAATACTTTAAACTGTTTTTTAGCCCAACCGTAGGAGCCTACAAGTACAAGTCAGCCTATGAATACCATCACCGCTAATCTAACGTGTCTTGAAGAGAGAAAAGTTCACGAACACACACATTTACGGGCCTTATCCGAAGTGACCTACATTTTTCTCTCATTATACATCAAAGAAGTTACAGGTAAAGGGACTTCAACAGTGGCAACTTGGAGGTGGTGGTGGGGTTTGAATTTCGCCCTAACCGCTGAGCTACCCCTCCCCCTCTCAGCATGTGACTTTAATAATTTCGTTCACATGAAAATGTGAAATGTGTATTATTTCTACGGTGACTAGCGCTGTCAATATTAACTTGTTAACGCATGTGATTAATCTAGAAATGAACGCATTAAGTTTTTTTAAAAGCACTAACTAAATCATAATACCCCATCACAAGTTTGACCCTAATGGCTTCCCATAATTGCAGTTTGGATAAAACCAAAGTTGTGTACCCAATCTACTGTCCCCCTACTGTTTTTACACAAGAATACAAACCTAAGACGCGCGAGTGGTGGCTCAGGAAGCCTGAGCCAAGAGTCTAGGTTGTTGATTTTTTCGGATCTGAGAAATGGGTTTCAAACCCCACACCCCATAAAACCCAGCCACTGCACGCAGCGCTGGTCCCATTTGAAAGATTTTAATTTAACATTAGCTAAAATGTTAATGCGTGAGATTATAAAACTGCATAATCCGTTTCCTCTGACCAGTGTGTCAGGCAGTACTTTATTCTGACATTGCACGTTTATAATACGAGTAAATCTGGAGTATTTTAAGAGTTTTTAATTCTCAAACTAAAACCGCTACTAACAAGATTTAAAGTTTTAATCGATTGACTAATGGTAAAACACTTCACTCAATGCATCAACGAAACTTTATAAAAACCCACACAGTTTCTGGGTCACAGAAAACAAAGCTTTGTAAAAAAATTAAAATAAAAAAAAAAAACATTCAGGACTCGGTTTTTAACCAGGAGGGGTTAAAACATTTACTGCAACGCTGAATAGTATTTAACATAATTTTTTAAGTTCACTTCATGTATGTATGGACGTGAACTCGGGCAAGTTGGCATTATAAAACTCACATGCTGTATCTCTTGCTGGCTGGCTCTGTAGTTTTTCTTGGTTAAATTGTCCACCAGGTAGCTGATTTGAGACAAAGCCAGCGAGAGCGAGTCAAGATTCATTGCTGGTCGGGGCGGAAGCAGGCGGCCGAGCCCGGCGCAAAATCACCATTATTCCCCTTTAGTCACTTCGGTGGTAGGTTACTTCTGCTCCCCTCCCCCCCCACAGGCGACAAAGTGTCCGTGTGTTCCGGCAAGGTCCGTCTCTGAGAGTCGTGGTCCGTCGTGCTGTCCCTCAGTACAAGTGCGGTTTTGACATCTGGACGCATTTGAAGAGGGGAGAAAGAAGACGAATATGAATACCAGAAAACTTTATACAAAAAAAATAAATACGTCAGACAATAAAATACATAAATACATAATATAAACCTACTGAAGCCACAAAACCTACAGCCAAGTAGAGATTCATTAAACGCATTCTTTTATTTCCTGCGTGCTGATTTTATCTCCTGTTGCAACACTATAGCAATACTGCACATGACTATACAGACCCAGAATGCACTGCGCTGTTTTGTTTGGGTCTCCACGCTGGTACGAGACCTTTTACAGTCAGTGCCGAGAGCCTTATGATGCCCGACACCTATTGGTGGTTGGTCGTCATAATCTGAGGGAGTAAAGCGATGGCAAAAGGCACTGTATAGACGTCTTACTGACAAGGAGAGGGACGCGCAATTAGTAGAGATTTAATCACGCAGACAACACGGATATCAAGCGACAGACGTGGAATCAAGAAGTCGATCGCACACCTTTGTACATCGCTTCATATTAACCTAATAGCTTTTCTATTTGTGTTTTTACTTATAATAACAGCTGAAATAAATGCCAACCAATGGAAATTGTGTTAAACTTTATTCTTGTACACATTTAGTCATATAATATGGTTATAACAGATAATACTTTTCTTTCCTCATATGGAGATGCAAGATCAGCATGATATTAACGTTTTTAATTCTAGTTTCTCTCTTCTGCTGATATGACGTTTGTTAAAATTCTAGATTAGCGTAGGTTTAGGGATTGCACGATCTCAGCAAGCAACATTAATCTCAAAAAAAGGGGGGGGGGGGAGGTGAAGACAAACCACACAAAAGTACATGATCTAAATTTGCTCCTCATTTAAGAAATTGTTAGAAATGCTGCTTTAAAAAAATCTTACAGCTAAGCATCTTAAACCTACAACAAAAAAAATTATTAAAAAATAAAAAAATAAAAAAAAAAGATAGTAGTAGTACAATGGGGAAAAAAAAACAACACATTTTAGGCAATCTTGTTAAAAACTTTGCAACAGGAAGCAGCAACATTCATCTTTTTCCTTCACTTCTATTCCCAAAAAAAAAAAGTGAAGACAAACCATACAAAATACATTATCTAATTTCACTACTTTTACTTTTTTTTTTTTTTTTTTTTACAAATTGTTAGAAATATTCCTTTTTTTTTTTTAAATCTGGCAGCTAAGAATATTATAATGCATTTGTTCTAATTTTAAAAAAATAAAAAAAGTATATGGTCCATTGGTACACACAATTCTTCTAAATGTCTTAGCAAGCACATGTCTTAAGGTACAGAAAGCTAAATCAACGCGAATGACAAGAGCCACCACTTGCGCGAATCTGAAACGTCAACCAGCTTAAGAAAAAACATTGGCACTGCTGACAATTTGCGGAACTTGAACAAAGCAGCAAAGCTGACTCAGCACAGACCACTAAATCTCAGTCTACTGTACGCATATACGAGATATGATCCCAGTAAAATCTGACAAATTCCCTTAATAACTTGTACTCACTGTGTTTGATTAAACAACAAGTCTTAAAAGACATAGCTGTGAAAAAAGTAACTTGCTACACTCTGCCTCGAGTCATCAAATCAGCGCAGGCTGAAAAACGAGTCTACAAGAAACACCAACACTCTTCAAAGTGACCTTGATGTAGTTAGTGTACTTATTTCTGCCCTGCCCCACTACCGTATTTTTAGCCTTTACATGAGATTTCAGTTTTACGCCATCATGGTCCTGGACAATTTTAGACAAATTAAATGTTGACACTGTTTGAACGCTGTAGTCGGCTCACTCCGGTCTCAAAAGCCGCCCTTCACGCGGTCTGTTCAAGGCAGGACTGTTGTGTGTTAAAAGGACCAACACGGAATGGGGAATCTTTGTTGTTTTTGAACTGCAATGGTGAAACGAGATCTGTGTGAAAATTAGAGCTGACATCACAGACCGAATGTGTACAATTTGAGACGCGCGACCCGCCACTGGGAAATAAAAAAAAAAAAAGTTCGAGATTGGGGAAAAAATGTGTCAGAAAGGGCATCAAATTGGGGAGACAGCAAGGTTTAAAAGCCTGAGAAAAGGACGAAATTAGCCACCATTATGTACATGGTGAAGGAATTGTGTTTATTATTCAAAGCAACGATATGCGAGGTACGTTCAACACTAAAAAAAAAAGATAATTGCTTTGTACACAATATTACCTGTAAGGAACGGTTGATTGAGATAAATTAGATGAACCTTAGTGTCAACATCACGAAAATTCTAAAAGCCCTATACTCTGAAACGAATTGACAGTCCATCTTTGATTTACAACTCCACGTTAAATGTTAGATGTAGACGTCGTTGCGGTACTCATCGCACCACCTTTGAGCATAAAAAATAAAAAACACCAGAGTCCACCTCAAACAAACACATCATGATAGCTTTGTGTCTGATTGCTGGGTTCAGTGTGAAATATCAAGCACAAGAACAGGCGACATGTTCAGGTCTTCTTATGAACAGCTTTATAGCACAAACTCTGTGCTAAAGTGACAAAAGGGAGCACATCGGCTATTGTAACATGTCCTCTAAGCCCGTTAATCTGAGCTCACTGCACTGGAAATCGGTCCAAAACCGTGCTCATTTATATAAAACTGCAGTGCCATATTAATGACTAGCGAGGAGCGGTCAGGTCCTTGTCCATCACAATTACAGGTGGCAATTGAAGCAATTGCCGACTCATGTCTGTTCAGAGTTCGAATTGAAAACAATTCATAAACAAATTACGTTAAAGGATGCACTTTTGTGTTGCAATTCAGGGACGCGTTTAATTTCCGTGGACCAGTTGTTGATTTCACACCCGAGATACAAATCTAAATAAGGTGACATAGGCTACACTCACATTAACATTTAGGGCTGTTTGATCCTGAGTCACTTTCATATACGGTCCTAGATCGGATATGTATACGATACGTGGTCCGATAGCGCGACTTAAACGAGAAGTGCAGATCGAAATTCATGCAACTTTTGCCGCTGTGCATGCTGACATCATCAATCAGCGCCGGTAGTGCACGGATTTCATAACAGCGTCAACAGCTGTAAAAACAGCTAAAGCAAGGCTCCCCCCCCCTTTTCTTCTGGAAAAAAAAAAAACCTGAGTGATGACACGAATGATGCGTTTTCACAAGGAAAGACTTCTCGATATGCAGATATGAACGTGAACCATCATGACGTGCAAATCCAATCTGACCACAAAACAAAAAGGAATTGAGCAACATGCATTTTAATGTGAATGCAACCATATGCTTCGTATTTTTATGGTTTTACAGATTTTGTAATTGTTACTGTCATTGTTTGCTGTCTGGATTAAAGTTTTATGACTACAAAAGCAAAAACGTATCACAGTAAACTAATGCAATCTAAATAGGGCTTGGATTTCACATCTGGAATGCCAAAAAAACTGAAAAAAAGATCATAACGCTTACCTAGTATTGATGAACAAATTACTGAATATTTCTTTAAATTTATGGCAAACAGTACAAACTAAACATGTGTTTTATTAGAAAGTTTTAAACAAGTAAGGGATAGTAGAGTAGTAGTTGTAGCTGGATACAAAACACAGACCTGGAATAGCACACACTGACAAACACTTTATACTTGTATGCTGAAAGTGTTTACAAATAAAGGATAAAACATGCACCAAAGTGTCATGAAGACTATGGTCAGTGTAGTAGGTTGAGAAATTAAGAAAAAGAAACGATCAAGCTAGCATTAGTGATGTCCATTGTTCAGACCTAGCTTGCTAGCTAACTTGGCTTACATGGCTAACAAGCAGCTTTAGCAAAGTTAGCTAACAGGCTAGGCCAGGTGGCTGAGCTGAATATCATCAGAATATTAGACTAGTCAACTTTAGCACAGTCCAATATTAAAAATGAAATTTGGGACCTATAATGCGAAATGACATTTGGCTAGACAGCTAAAAAAGAAACGTTTAAGGTATTTTCTAAAAACCTACATAAAAGTAGAGAGCTAGCTAGTCAGGCTAGCTTTTGGGCCTAATGTTACCTCACTGACTACCAAGAGAAACTAAACACCAACAAAACCAAAAAAATAAAAAGTTCTTGCAATAAAGGGTTCTTTGTTTTTTAGTATGTTATAAAAGATGTTTTTTGGTTTTTGTACTTTCGCTACGCGATCCAGGAAGCTAAGTTACACGCTACACGCTCAGTAGCTATTTAGCAAGTTAGCAATAGCAAGTGCTGCTGCCATGAGCTAACATTAACGCAAGGCACTGGAAATGTTTGACAAGACAGCTCAAAAAAACAAATTACCTCGAAATCATACAAATTTACGGGTTGGTGATCATTTTCTCCGATATTTCTCGTCTCCGACAAGGGAAAAATAGATCTCGAAAGGATTTTCTTTTTTTTAATAAAAATAAAGAGGTTGGTTTTTTTTTTTAGCCTCCCCCAGTTTCTATTTGATTTTTCAAAAATAAAATGGCGTCTGTGTCACAGACTTGCGCGTGCCCGAGTGCGGCAGTCCTCTTATGCACGCGCCCGAGCGCCGTGACACAGCAACCTATCAAATGTTGCGCTCGCGCGGTTTACCCCCCCCCCCCCGCATCCCCCCTCCTCCTCGCGCTCCTTCTTCCGTGCGCACGCGCTGCGAAAAGTAACTCGAGCTAGCGTAAGAGTTTGTAGAACTACAGTAGTTGAAAGATTAAAAGCTAAAATCATCTGATCATCTGATCTTTACTGTAATCAATGATCTTCTTATTATTTCAGGTTGAAGCCCACGTACATGTCTGCCTTGTCCTTTTTTAAAGCCCTAACTTTAAAATAAGCTACTAATAAGTTACTTGCTCAACGGAAACAAACACCTGCACCAATAGAGAATAATTAGAAAAGCTTAACTGAATATTTTTACTGGTCACAAGTTGTGGTTTGTTTAATTAAATTCTCTACAGGTAGTTTTGCATGAAGCTGTGACAGACAGATTTCAGATGCTTTCAGATCCTCCAGTGTATGAAACGTAATGATATTATTGAAAGAGAAAGTTCTGACCAATATATAGATAATGTATAGATAATTTTAACAACAAAAAAAAAAAAAAACAGCCGGTGAGGTTATTAGCACTTTCGACTTGGACCTCAGGGGTCAGGGTTTGATCAGCCTATGAAATGGCTCTTACAATTCCAGCCAATCACATTAACCTAAATTCGAGGGTATGACTGAAGCTGTCCCAAATTGCGTTACATTTGCCCAGAGTGCATGTGGAGTGCTAAATTGTGGTCAAACCTGCCGTGAACCTCTCCATAAAGCATAGCAACTTAACTTTCTTCAAGATTATAATTCTTACGTGTGATTCCCAGGTGGTGCTGTAACCTCTCGCAGCCGGGGGTCTAGAGAGAGCTGATTGGCCGAGCTCACTCAGAGGGAGGGATGAGAGGTACTTAGTGCTCCTCCCACATTAATCACGGCTCTAAAGCCAAACAGGGGCGTGTGTGAGCTCACGCAAGTGGAAGGAGCGGATAGCGCTGTCCTCCGAGTGCGTTATGCCGCCCCCGACGTGAGCGAGCAGTTCGAAAAGATGCGGTCGGCTGGTCTCACGTGGTTCGGAGGAAACTAGAGACTGAGTGGTAGTAGTAGCATTAATGTGGGAGCCCCCTAGTGACGAGGAGAAATTGGAAAAGACTCAATTATGGAGGAAATTGGGGAAAAATCCAAAAATAATAATAACAATATAATAATTATTATTATACTATTATATTAGAATTTTTACCCAACGATTCATTATATTTATAAATATACTGTCTAATCGAGTATTTTTTCTGTACAATTATATTGCAAGTTCTTTTCGAAAGACCTAGATCTGTCAATATTTAATTGACCCAGAGGGCTATTTTGATTGAATAGGTAGTAGAATGTATTGACATATATATATATAATATATATATATGACAAAAGTATTTGGAAAAACCTGTTTATTATTAAATTCAATCAGGCCCCTTATCCCCAGTGAAAGGCAATCTTAATGCTTCAGCATACCAAGACATCTTGGACAATGCTATGCTTTAGGGGAAGGCCCTTTTCTATTTCAACATGATTGTGCCCCAGTTGACAAAGCAAGAACGATAGAGACATGGTTTGATAAGTTTGGTGTGGAAGAACTTGACTGGCCCTAACACAGATCCCTGACCTCAGCCCCATCGAGCACCTTCGGGATGAACTGGAACGGAGATAGCGAGCCAGGCCTTCACGTCCAACATCAGTGCCTGACCTCATAAATGGTCTACAGAATAAATGGGAGTGAATTCCCACAGAAACACTCCGAAATCTTGTGGACAGCCTTCCAAGAAGAGTGGAACCCCATATATCTGCGAAAGGGGGCCTGACTCCATATTGAAGTGTATGTATCAATACAAATACTTTTGTCCATATATATTTACTGTATATATGGCCAACTACACTCTTTCATGGAAACTCACTGATTCCAGATGACCTCTTTGAACAGGACAATGTGCCCTCCATTTATCCATTTAGGAACCTTTGTAATTCAACTAGGCACCGTGAAGGGCAGTGGTGACCATTATATTTATTTCCATTTCTACGACTGTGGTACAATCACAAGAACATTTACACACTTCAGGCAATTTGGGAACACCAATTAGCCTAATCTCTATGTCTTTGGACTATGGGAGGAAACCCACCAAGCACAGGGAGAAGGCTAATACAGTAGGTGCATGCAAACTTGCAGGAACCATACAGGAATCCAATCTGGACCTGAAGGTGCAAGGCGACAGTGCTAGCCACTAAGCCACCATGCTGCCGATGTGCCCAGACACTGCAAATATGGTTCAGGAATGGTTTGGGGAACACTACAATGAGTTTGAGGTGTTGACGTGGTTTCCAAATTCTCCAACTCTGAATCCAATCCAGCATTTGAATATCTCACTAGAGGATACCTGCCGCTCAGACGCATACCTCAATCCACCTAATGATGTGCTAATCAAATAAAGATATATTATTACCTCAAAGTATGACATAAGAGTTGATGATGATGCCAACAGTTACATTTCCTGTACGACACACACGCCAGCCTAAGAAACACCTGCGACAGTCCAAACAGAATTTCTGTTTATATAGATGGAGATATATGTTGTTGGTCTTTTGGCTGCTCCCATCAAAGGGTGGGCACAGCAGACCATCCGATCTGCACAGTTTGGCACAGGAGTTACACCCATAATGCCCATTCTGATGCAACCCTCCCATTTTATTCGAGCTTGGGACCGTCACTACATCCAGTTGCTGGGGTTTAGTTATTGGCTGAGAATCAAACCAGAGCCTTCGGCATGGCAGGTTTTATCATGACAATGAAGATTCATTTTACATCAGTATATCAGTCCACAGGCACCTTTACTCCATACATACAAAGTCAATAAATTAATTTGATTTGAGAATTTTTAAGGAATTGCTCTTTAGGCAATATGATTAATCAATTCCTTAAAAAAAAAATGTGTGCGCATGTATGTATGTATGTTATTAGGATCCATATTTTTAATAAAAATAATTAATTAAAAAAAATACATGGATGTTCATAAATGGGGAGTGGATGTTAAATGTACAATACATTTGTGAATCATGTGACATTTGCTTGTGACACTCATCTAAGTCCATAACCAGTTTGGAGGATTTTGCATCTCTGATTGTTACGTCATCACCATTACAGCACAGTCTTACTTACCCAACTTAACTCAGTCTGTTGCTTAGGTTGATACCGACAAGCTGTTGATCTTCTCTGTCTTGCTGCAGGTAATGTACAGTATATACACAATGATGATATTTAACAGATTTACAGGAATCGCATTGTGAGTAACAGGAGATGGAGTAGTTTATTATGTTGGTCAGTATGAAAAATCCAAGTTTAATGCAAACGTAGTCGAGATGGGTATGTCTGTTTGTTTATTGGCTCTGGTGTAGACAGGCATTGTCAAATGTACTTCAATCTGTTTAAGCCCAGGCGTTGTTGCAATCCTCGGCATAGCCAGAACTTTAAAGCTCCACCATGGTGGAAAGATTAGAATGAATCCTCTGGGTTTATCATGGTCTAAAATATTAATCAGGATCCATAGAAAATGTATTTACACACACACAAATACATAAGGTAGTGTACTGCAGGGTAGTGCTGATTTTGAGACGCCAAGTACTGCAAGTTTTTTTTAAGGCTATTAGGAGTCACCTAGGATATTTTATGACTATAACTGACAGTAAACATTTTATGATTTTATAAGATCCACAAAAATGCAGTTTTACGTATAAATCATTTACGTAGCTTTCCAAAACAAAACATGTTAGCTTGTCTTCATTCATTTGTCAACTTATTTTTAAGACACATGACTGGTCTTCCACTTGGGTCCAAGGAATTTGTGGTTGCTCCGCCACCAGGTCCGAGGACTTTGTGCATTCTCTCCCAGTGGGTTCAAGGACTTCATGCTTGCGCCAGCAACTGGACTGTATGCTCCGCTGCCCAGATTCCAGGACAGTGTATTTGCTCTGATGCCCTACACCCTGCACCACCTCAACCATGCCCTGCAGAGACCTTCAACACCTTTCACCAGAGTTAAGTGCATGCTTGCTACGATAGCTCTGATAGTTCCATTCTGAGAGCCCTGCACCTGCTGTTTCCACCGGCTAGGTTTAAGAGCAGTGCACTGCTTCAACCATCTGGCTGTGAAGACATAAAGCTCGCTCAGCTGTCCAGCTTTGAGAACATTGTGTTTGCGCTTCCACCTGGGTCCAAGGACTTTGTTTTCTCTGCCGCCCGTGTCCAAGGACTTTTTGCATGTTCTGCCACCAGGTTCAAGGGCTTTGTGCTTGTTTTACCACCTGGGTTTGAGGACGGCGCGCTTACC
>JAAGKR010003297.1:0-76797 GCA_011419295.1 Clarias macrocephalus
AGTAATCCCACGGTCATTGAACCAGGTTTTGGTGCTTTTGGCAGTGTGGACAGGTGCCAAGTCCTGCTGGAAAATGAAGTCAGCATCCCCATAAAGCTTGTCTGCGGAAGGAAGCATGAAGTGCTCCAAAATCTCCTGGTAGACGTCTGTGTTGACCCTGGACTTAATGAACCACAGTGGACCTACACGAGCAGATGACATGGCTCCCCAAATCAACACAGACTGTGGAAACTTCACACTGGACTTTAAGCATCTTGCAGTGTGTGCCTCTCCATTCTTCCTCCAGACTCTGGGTCCTTGGTTTCCAAAGGAGATGCAAAAGTTGCACTCATCAGAAAAGAGGACATTGGACGACTGAGCAACAGACCAGTTCTTTTTTCTTTAGCCCAGGTAGGTTTTGACGTTGTTTGTTGTTCAGGAGCGGCTTGACAAAAGGAATATGGCATCTGAAGCCCATGTCCAGGATCCGTCTGTGTGTGGTGGCTCTTGATGTGCTGACTCCAGCCTCAGTCCACTCCTTGTGAAAGTCCCCAACACTTTTGAATGGCCTTTTCCTGACAATCCTCTCCAGGCTGCGGTCATCCCTGCTGCTTGTGCACCTTTTTCTTCCATACTTTTCCCTTCCACATAACTTTCTATTAATGTGCTTTGATACAGCACTTTGTGAACATCCCACTTCTTTTGCAATTACCTTTTGAAGCTTTTCCTTCTTATGGAGGATGTCAGTGATGGTTTTCTGCATTACTGTCAGGTCAGCAGTCTTTCCCATGATTGTGCTTCCTACTGAACCAGACTGAGAGACCATTTAAAGGCTCAGGAACCCTTTGCAGGTGTTATGGTTTAATTAGCTGATTAGAGTGGGACACTTTGAGCCTGGATAATTTTCTGAGATTGTTGATTTGGGGTTTTCATGAGCTGATTTGCAGTTACTGAGCTTCATTTAGATTCCTGTGGAGATTTGTCATGATTCTGCTCTCTTCCAATCTCCAGCTGCCATTTGGTTTATTCCTAAAACCCTTGGTTTCTCCCACGGCCCCCATACTACTTTGCAATTTGTCTCACCTGTACCTCATTAACTCTGTTCTATTTAAACGCTACTTAAACACAGACAATTGCAAGATGGGCTCGTTTCATTTACATTTCTAAAAATATATACAATGGTATGTGCCTGATTATTGTAGGTAGAGTGGTACATCAAAATAAAACATTTTCAGTAGAGCAGTGTAACCAAGATGAACCTCCTGAAAGACCGCCCATGCTTAGTACAAATCTGGCATCAAGTTAAAAAGAAAACAGGATTAGACATATATTTAAATAAAAAGGTAACTTTGTATGGAATCTTTGAAAATGACCTGTCAAAAAATAATTGACATTGATTTGCTAATAACGAATATTATAGTAATATAGCAATATTACTAATATTGTTAGTAAAATACAAGAGCAGGAAAGCAAGATGTGTGCAACTTCTGCTGAAATTGAAGTGAAACAGATCATAAGTGTACTTAATAAAATATAAACAACAAATCAAAAAACACTCCAAAAAACGCCCATGAAATATTATGAAAATATAATGCAACACATTTTTATGTACAGTGCAATTGAAACATTTGTACTAAATTTACATGCATAAACTCTCTATGATAGGAATATGTAGAAGTGTATTCTTAAATAACACAACTGTGTAATTGAAATTATAAGCTTGTAAAGACTTTTGTATAAAGCTCTTTTAATAAAGTTTGATTTTTTTTTAAAAAGCAAACAGCTGTTGGCTTGTCAAAGCAAGAATATTCTCTGTAACCGACTAGGAAAAAAATGGTCAGGCAGTGGATACACTGCTGACATAAAAAGTGGTTATGATCTGGAGCTTTGC
Organism: Clarias macrocephalus; assembly: GCA_011419295.1. Taxonomy (NCBI): domain Eukaryota; kingdom Metazoa; phylum Chordata; class Actinopteri; order Siluriformes; family Clariidae; genus Clarias; species Clarias macrocephalus. The sequence goes on from JAAGKR010003297.1 coordinate 1,871, forward strand.
TCTGAATATGAAAGTCATTGATTGGCATGAAGAAAACTCTGCAGACAACCGGATATGAGGTTCTACGAGTTTGCTTGTAGACCCAGAGAACCCAGAGAACATATAAGCACCTTGATAATTTGACCCATTCCAAGGACACTTCGTGCAGTATTATTAGGTATGTGTTCAGGGATTCATGCCAGAGGCGAAAATCTGGTCTAGTGTCAGATACCCCATTAAAGAGTGGTACAGTTTGATTAGTTTGGCTGTAGGGTCTGGGATTCACATCCTAAAAATGATTGAAATTTTTAAAAATGTACATTAAATATACACTAATCTTTTTAGCAAGCCATCTACAGTATCTGATTCAAAGACTAACAGGGGGTGGGGGGGGCAGTATCATTAAAGTATTAATGTAAAAGTATTGGTTCGGCCCCTCTGACAGATATACAATTATATATGACATTATTTGATTATTAATACTGAAGCAGCAGGTTATTGTTGTTAATTAACTAGTTTGAACTATTTTAAAGACATATCATTTTATATTCAGGGACACTGCATACATCTAAAGGATTGATAGATGATTAATGGTAGAGGAAAACCAAATAAATAAATATTGATCATTTATTGAAATTAAAACGTGAGAAATTTACAGACAACTACCATATTTGGTGGAGCTGTTAACAAAATGGACATGTAATGTGAACCAGATTACACATTGCTTTTTAGCCCAGCTAGCAACAAAAAAACCCCAAAAATTAAAACAGTGAAAAAGAGTTAAGGCTCTGGCATTTCTGCTTGCTTTACTTTGGAAGTGTATTGTGGACGATAGTGATAACAACAGGATGCTTGAGACCTGGAATAAGTCACTCAGTATGCACTACTCATTATTATCAATAACATTACATACAATGTAACATACCATATTAATTTAACACAATAAGAATTTGTAAATAATTTCATATTTTAATTGGTTTAGCAATCTATTTTAAATCAATTAATCATTATTAAATCGGTAAATAAACATCACACCATCACTTCTTTAGAAAAGACACAAGTTATATAAATTTTAATAGAAGATTACTGTATTTATTTGTACATACTGTATGTATGTTTTTATTATGTTCGCAGCAACACCTATCCAAAGTCTGTTCATTACTACAGACACAAAACAGAGGAAGTGATGCCCATGTTGGATTTTCCAAATGTAGGAAATTTTGTTGAAGGAACTTCCCTTAACTGGCATTCTCTGCACAGGCAGCAGGGAGTATAGTTTAAAGTACACTTTGGAACAGAACACAACCAAAAACAGCCACTGAGGCTGAGGGTAAGCCACATTTACCATTTAGCTTTTAAAAAAAATTGTCAGCATCGTGATTACTGTGATATTACAGTCATAACTAACTAACTTTTGTAGCTGCCGAGCTGGCTTTTACTGGCAAGCTTTTACAGACTTAATGGTGGTGTATGGAGCATTGGCAGTGCCAAGGATCGGCTTGGGTCTGTTGGACTATACTGGATACCCATAGCACCCCTTAATATCTCCAAAAAAATGCCTGTGGTTTATTTAGATATTTTTATAGACTGAATATGCCGAAATATACACTGAATCATTATTTATTTATTTAGTAAAGCCTTTTGTAACTAGTTTGTCAATAAAGGAGCTGATCTTGGGAACTCAAGGGCACTCAGGTTTGTTGACAGTGTTGACTGGTTGCCGTAGCTGTAATCCCAACAGGACCCCCATCCCCCCCCCCCCCTCCTTCCCCCTCCTTTTAGTTGCTGTCATAGCCAGTCCTGCCGGAGTACGTGCTGGAACTCTGCAAAAAACATTTTATTGATCTTTACATGACAGGACGTATAAGAAACTGTTAGCTCTCGCTCTACCTTTCTCTCTCCTTCTCTCTCTCTGTCTGTCAGATAGACAGATAGGCATTACAAATGCTGTTTTTTACAGAGCTATTTTGCATATTGCAACAGTTTTGAATTTTTAACAGCCTATGGTGCTCTAGTGAAAGTGGAGTGAAACACAATACAGGATTTTAATGATTTGAATTAAAGATTAACATGCTTGAAGAAGGACAGACACCTATGAATTTTACTTCATTTGATTGTAACTGGGTCTATAAAACACTCCACAGTGTTAACACTGGGAATTATGCTGTTTAATCAAATGTATTGCTACAAATAATGGGCAAAAAAACAATAATGGGCACTTGAACTGCATTTCTGAGAAATTAGCTTCAACTTTTCTTAACATAAGGAAATGTAAAAATACATTCAATTACTCCACTCCGCAGTAGTAGTAGTAGTAGTAGAAGTAGTAATAATAATAATAATAATAATAATAATAAAATATAATAATAATAATAATAATAATAATAATAATAATAATAAAACAGAGCCAAGTTATTTCCTGGTGATAAATCAACTTTTAGAGTGCATGCTGAGAAACAAAAAATATATATCTTTTTGGCCATAATTACTATAAACTATATATATTTAGTTTGATCTTTAATTACTTTAATACATTTTAATAAAAGTTTTAAAAATGTGATGCAAAGTGATACCCTGAGAGGTTCTAAGGGCTACTTGTGAGTCTTAGGTGACTAATTAACAATGATTGGTATAACCAGTATCATTCCATGTGAACAAAAATCTCCACATACAGTCTTATGCAAAAGTTTAGGCACCCCTTGATAAATAACAGATTTTGGTGATTTTTTTATTGAAAAGATGTTAACACAGTCTCTCTTCGAAATAGAAAAAAATGCACAACATTTTTTTTTTGGTCCAATGCAGGATTTGTAGTAAGGTGCACGGTATTACTTTGTCAAGAAATCTGATTTCTTGAGTTTTTTTTCACAAAAGTCCAATTTTTTTTAGAGAAATATTAATGATTAACGGATCATAGTTCAGAAAACTAATCATATCATGTAGAACAGCTTGTCGAAAAAAACTAGAAAACAAAATTAACTCTAATTAATTAGAGGGGACAGGCAATGAATTAGCAAAAAAAAAAAAAAAACCCGATGCCCCTCAATTTTGTGCCGTCAATTGTGAACCTGGCATCAAATGATACGGGTGATTGAGGCCTTGAGCGTTAAAAAAAGTAAAAAGTTATTCAAATACAAACATATTTAATTGTGAATAAATGATCAATATCAGTACTGCGGTCTATCCCAAATCTAACAATGTTTCCCTTGTTTTACACATGTCTGGAATAAGTAGTCTATAACTGAGTTATACGTTAAAATGAATTATAATAATTTACTTATAACTGGAATAAAGCAATATCAAAGCAATTTCCAGTCATACCTACCTTACACACAGTAGTAGAATAGTTTAATTATTTATTATAATAGTTTATTATAATAGTTAAAGCCAAGCAAACAGCCATTACTAACAATTTCACCATTCTTACATAACATTCACGTATATGTAAACGTAAATACGTAATAATCATCATCTTCTTCTTCCTTTCAGTTTCTACTTGTACCTCAGAGTAAGACATAAACGTTACTAATGACGCTTCTTACTCTTACAGTACGTCCTCTCCGGGTGATGTCATGATACGCAATCAGCTACAGAGGGACGTTATAGGTTTATGTTAACGGAGTAAACTATGTGAACTTTATATCCGATAATTAACGTTTTGTCTAATACTATACAACCCGAAAACGTAAAAGGTTTTGAGCGCAATTTACTTTAACGTGGTGCGAACAGGGCGGAACGAATGGTTTGTTGTTACTTTCCCTTCCAGACAGACATTTCTAACGGACCGGTGGCAAAAATAAATACGTAAAGAAGAAAAAGCAGTTTTCTTATGGCAGGACTCGAGGTCTTGTACTCTTATGTCGCGCGCTCTGTAACGTCTCCTCAAGATGCAGTTGTGTGTTTTATCCACTGGGAAATTGTGAAGAAAGGATATAAATGTTTAGGAACCGAAGATGAGGTGAGGGAATAAATCATCTAAATAGTAACTACAGTGTAGTAACAGTGTACACATTGCTTACAACCAGAGCGGGCAACTTTTCAGAAAAGCTTTGTGTGAGATTCTTTCAATAAGGGCGTTGGCCCCCAATGCGCATGCGCAGCCGACACTCCATACACTGCATAACACAGGTTCTGGTAGAACAACAGATATGTGTGATCGTGTTTATTCCAGTTGATACAACTGACATTTAAAATATTACCCCAAACCAAAAAAAAAAAAAAAGAAGAAAGAAATACCTTACCTTACCCATCAGCCAAATCACCTCCATGCAATGAGCAGCTTCATGTAGGGCAGAAGGGGCGTAGCACACAAGTCTGGGCCCTGTACATAAGCAGCCTCATTGGGGCCCCTTCCTTTCTTGACTCATATCTCTCAAATTTCATTTCAGAACTACAAGGGTCATCATTGGGGCCCTGGGTAGTTAGTCCCACTACGCCCACTATGACACTCCTGGAGGCAGTAAAATTATTTACACACAGGGTAGTGAAAATTATAATATTTGCATCCAGTTTAATCATACACAAAACAATCACTGTATATTCATAAGAACAGTCAGACGCTAACACACTTGATTAAGAGCGAGTATAAAAAAAATACACACAATGCAATCATCATTCTGTTCTGTGGAACAAAGAGAACGTATGAGGGCTCCTGCATACATTATTACTGCTCAGAATCAAGTCACAAAATACAACATAAATGAATGCATTTTAAAATAAATACACATGCATTTAACTGTGCAGTCAACACTGTGCAGTCAGTGACACTAGTGATGAAAACTACTGAAGAAGAAGCAAAGCAAAAAATGAAGGTAATAGATATAATAGTTATAATAGTTATAGTTATAATAGTATAATAACCACAGCATTCACTACTACTACTACTACATAATAATAATAATAATAAACCAAGTTTTTTAACCTTTGAGTATTCTTATTAATATAAAAACTGCTGCATGATTCAACCTGCAATTGCAGCTATTTTAATGTCACTGTAAATAATCACATGCATTTCCTTCTTTAGATAATACTACATAATTGCCCTCACTCACTGTTTTAATACTGTTTTAATGGTGTGTAACTTTGCTGCAGTCTGTAAATGCATTTGTGTAGACTTATTTTATTAGACTGTTGATCTGTTCAGCACTGTTATTACTGTCCCTTCAATTGCGTTTGATTGTTGCCTTCAAGCAGCTGCAAATGTGTGTTAAATTCAACCAGATTACGCGAATATTACAGTATGTCTCTTAATTTGGAGAGAAAAGAGTGGTGGAGCATCGTTCCGGTGCCCTCCAGCCACAGTATTCCTGTGCAGCGATGTAGTGATTTGACTTAAAAATAAAAAGCCATTTTTAGCTGACTTGTCAGAAGAGGCTTGAGCTCAGTGATTTTGCTTTTGTCGCCCACAGACAATTGTTTTAAAAATTAAAACCTGAGAAATAGTTAGTGTGGCATGAGAGCATGTAAAGAGGGATTGCGTGAGTCTCATGCTCAATGCATGAGAGTTGGCAACTTTGCTTACAATATTATCTGGTAGCCATGTTTTATTTGTTAATATTATTTTTATTTTCTATTTGTATTGCTGTAAGCTTAAGCGAAAACATTACTTAGATGGGTACATTGTTTCATTTTATATTATTTCTTTATACATTGAGAGTTTGTTCACAGCAAATGTTAGATATCTAGCTAATGTACCTGCCTTACAGCATCGCAACTCAACTGTTGTCAAATGATTTCCCTAAGATATAAATATGATGCAATGGAATTACTGCTAAGGAAGAATTTGTATAGTGGTTATAAATAAGACTTGGAGCATGACATCGTGCTTATGACTACTTTATAGTTTCAGGTTTTAAGCAGCGTCTCATAGAGACCCTGACAAGTATATGCATTCATTATCTATAATGAACGACCCCTCCAACTCATGCATTCATTAGAATGCACAACCGGGAAATTTGGAAATGTGAATCAGTCTACACTGCATGTCTTTGGACTATGGGAGGAAACACAGATGGGACTCTCCAGGCACAGGGAGAACATGCAAACTCCCCGTACACAGACTTGAAGCAGGGTTACACAATTGATCAGAACAGTGGCCAGTTTTCACCTATGTCAGTCTTCTTGGCATAGATGCTTGTTTAAATAACTGGAGGTTGTTTTAGAAAACATGTAATTTCAGATTTAATGAAGTGTTATGTGCACCCTATTTAAAAGGAAAAATCAGAACATATTTATAACCATACTATTTATAATCAGGCTTAATTTATATTTGAAATAATGTTCATTATCCAGCAAATGTTCATTATCCAGCATCTATATTGTATTGTATGTATTTTTATTAATGCATTTATTAAAGCAATTAAAACATAAAAAATCAAACAATCCTTTGATTAGAGCTTATTCTCCAGCTGATTGGCCTAAATGTTACTGAATCCTAATTTCAATATATGGGTTATATATAATACCAATCGGTCACTCGTAGACTACTACTGGAATAATCAACAGCCTGATAAATGTAAGAGATTTCAGGAGTCAGGAAGATTTATCCTTGTTCAAGTTGATTGTATACAAAATAGGACTTCACAGGTCTCTTTCAATCCTATAGCCTCAAAATGGAGAGAAGAAATCAGAGTTGCTTCCCGCATCCTGGAACACAAACAAGGAACTGTACACACTGAGATACAGATCAAATGATGACAAGTCCAGCCTCCTTCTGAAAGCCATCACAGTTGATTCCAGCTTGATTTTCAACTTAATGGTAAATGTGGCTAATTGTATAAAGCCTGTAATTCTTGATATTGCACTAATAAAAGCAAGGACTGTTATCTTGATGTTATTTTCTGTATTTTTTATAACAGGATTCAGCTACAGGCAAAGTCACAGACCTGACTGTAAATGTCAGTGATTATGTAAATGAATCAAACCTACAGTCCTTTGAGAGGTTGGTAACACTAAATATATTAACCATCATGTTCTATCCACCATGATGACACACATCATCTCTTTATTTTAAACACAGCATAATTATAAGATTTATCCTGAAACCCCCAACTTTTCTTATATTCACCTGATGGAAGCTGTATACACCAAAGCATGAGTGATTTCTTAAAAGTTTATTTCAGAGATTAAGTAAAATATTCCAAGTTTCATGTATGAAGTGTATTTAGTGTATTTTTATACATGCAGAATTGGTAGTTTTTACCAAAGCAGAAGATAAATATTAACAACGAATTATCTGGCTTATAAAGTGATGCAGACACCATCAGCAATTTACAACAGTCATAAGAAAATATTAAGAATGTTATTATATGAGTATTCTCTAAAACCTTGCCACTTCCTTAGTGTGTACAAGAACACAGAAGATTTGGCCAAAAAGCTGAACTCATCACTGCTGCCTGCATTGAAGAAACGAGGAAGGGAAGAGAGATTCACAGACACACAATCCCCGCCATTTAGTGATTCCCTGCGCATACCTCCCCCTCCTCCGTTCCCTCCAACCTGGTGAGTGATCTGCGTATACGTATGTGTATATGATATTACTGAGAGTCGTGCTTCAGTTCAATTTCAATTAGAGCAATATATTATAAATACTGTAACAACAAACCCTCTGTGGTATCTGAACCAGTGCCTACTGGTTATGTGTTATTTATCAGTGGATACAGCAGAACCTGTTTTTAGCAGTGCAATTTTTATGAAGTCTGTTATCACACTATTAATAAAAATAAAATGGTTTGGGGCAGCTGCAGTCAACACCTGTAAACTTCAGGTCCAACATATTGGTGCATAGTGTTAAAGGGTCAGTGTAGCAAGGCACCATAGACGTGGGTACAATGTATAATAGACACAGTTGACTAAAATCAATGACCAGTTATTTGCCAACGAATGTAATTGTCGATTAGCTGGCGACATCATCGCCTGTGGCGTTTTTTCCCAGAGGCCAGCGGGAGCCATGTTTTTTTCCCCCCAGTTTTGTTTCTCTTTGCTGACTGCCCTCACTTGACTATTTTTCACTTGGGACGGTATGTTTATATGACGCCACATTAGTCTGAATAATTGTGTTAGTCTTACTAAAACTGGACTTTGAAAATAAATGTAAATATGTTACAGTACATGGGCTGATTGATTTGTGCAGCTCCATTATAAATTTTAAAAAATGTATCGCCACAACTGATTAGATTTTTCCCCATCTCCAAAAAAGTGTAATTCTGTTGCTGTGAACCAACTTTTTATTTTAAGGCTTCATTCACATGGTTCTGCTTCCTGACACATCCCATTCATTTTCAGTGAGGTGACATTACACGTATTTGGCTGCATGGCATTGCTTTGCCCACATGCCTTGTGACTCAATTCTCGGGCCAAACTGTTGAAATATCTGACATTCTGAAGCACAAATGCTTGTGGCAACCGAATCGAATCACTTTATCATGTCTTGAAGTTAAAAATGTCTTAAAATTTAGTTTTAGATTGTAAAGGTTTTTTTGTATTATACAGTATATTATATTTTCAAGCATCTGTTGCAGGGTTCACACAGTCATGATTAACAGGCTTTGAAACCAATGGATTGGTGTAATCTGTTGAGTTTAGAGTTCACTCAACGCAACACTCATCAGGTTAGAGCTGCTCTTAACATCAGTTTTTAGCGGTGTGGCTTTTACACACTTACTGGTAACATCGCAGAGAGCCACTGTCTTTAAGTTAAATACATAAAACCAACATAAACATTCACAATATGTACAAACTCCTCTGGATTCTGCAGTCTTATTGAAACAGGGTGTCATACGTCATCACGATTTATAATCCCATATGGCTCAGCAACTAGAACTTTTCTTTTTTTGTTTTTTTGCATAATTTGTTATTGTTACATGTATCAGTTATGATCATAAAGATGTTCACTTTGAAGTAATACATTTCTTCTCTTAGTGAACCCCTGGTTCTCCGTTCTTTCTCATAAACGCCCAAAGGCATTTCAGGCACACCGATTTTTCATGCTTTAAGCCCTGCGTTATATGAATGGTCAGATGGCACGATAATGCCCGTGTCAACCAATGAAATCACTTCATTCAAATGTTGCAAGAGTGCACGATGGGTATGTATGTGGGTATGTGGCATTCATAATTAACATTTATACTCAGAAATCACTTTTTCTCCATAGTGCATCCATGGACACTTCTTCCCATAGTGGAAACACATGCACATGTTCTGCTGAAAAACTGCTGAGTTCTGGCATTTATGTGGATGTTACATAGCACCTACCAAAAGTTGTTTCAGACCAGGTATTCCGTGATGGCAGTGGTCTCTTTCAGTGGGATATTTTGCCTGCCAATATAATTGAGGAATGGTTCACGAAAACGTGACCAAGAGTTCAGGATGTTGACTTGGCCTCCAAATTCCCCAGACCTTAATCTCCTTGAGCATGTGTGGAATGTGCTTGACCAACAAGTCTAATCCATGATTGCCACACCTTACCATTTATAAGATTCTTCTAACTTGGTGCCAGATACCAGAACACACCTTCAGAGGTCTTGCGGAGTCAATGCCCAGAAAAAGTGTCACAAAGAAGCTCATACTGTATGAGCTAAGATGTATTAGTAAGGTGCATTGAGCCAAGTTGTGTTGAGCAGAACCTGCAATTCCAGATGTTTAAGGATTCAGGTAAATATTGGGGCCAATAAAGCACACAGCTTTTATACAGGTTTATCCTCTGCTGTTGGCAGCAAATAGAATTGAAAACATATTGGCAAAGGGCCATCTCATGTAATGCAAATACAGCAAAGGGCAAAAGCAAGCGGGCAACCCAGCCATTGTTATGGTAGTCTTTACTTTTCACTAAATACTCTACTGTAAATCCTGAATTTGAAGTGAAAAAGCTTAAATCAAATGTATTATTTCATATTATATTGCCAAAGAAGAGGTAGCCTTTGTGACTAACTAAATCAAATCATTTTGCTTGTAAATCTCCCATATGTATATCTCCTAATATACCTTTTTAACAATCTTTTTTAAACCATCATTAAGTAAACAATTTGGTGAAAATGGTTTTAAATGCTTGCTCATGGTTACATTCAGACTGCTGTAAGAATTGTGTGATATGTAACCAATATTAGCCACAAAATTAAAAAAATCTCCCCCCAACTAACCTCTATTTGCCTCAAAGCTTAAATATAATCACTTCCTGATGTGACGCTGCCCAAACACAGAATTCCAATGACCTCTTATTTCCCCAAGCTCAAATATACATAAATGCTTCCTCACTGCTAACTGCCCCAAACTCATACAGTAAAAATACCTAAACCCCATATAAATATAGCCCTTCATGCTTCATGCTTCATACTCCAAACCCCCAAAAAATCATGACCGCTAATCTCCCTAAATACACACACCTCCACTGACTGCCCAGGAAGTGATAACTGTTAAGCGTTAAAGCCAGATATAAATTCTTTTATAAACTATAAATGCCTGATAATTGCTGGCAAACCCCCAAAACACTTTTGTCATGATCTCTAATTTTCATAAACCCCACTTTAATCTATTAAGATCAGATGAAATGTACATTCACATGACATGGACCATTCAGATAGGCTGTGAAAACTAAGATAGTTTCTCAACTAATGTTGCTATTTGTAATATTATATTCAATTAATCATTGCTGATGCAATAAAGAGTTAAACAAGATCTTTTGCTATGAACATCTGTCAATTTGTCAATTAGTAAGTATACTAATGTCCCTATACTACTACTTGTACTACTTGTCTTATAATCAGGTCAGGATTAAGAACAAACTTATTTTCTGTATAAAATCAAAATGTTAAATTTGGTATTAGTACAATATTTAACATTTTGATTTTATTAAGAAAATAAGTTGAATAAGTTTAAAATTAAATTGAACTTAAAGATGGAACATTCCATTTTTTAGAATAAAATAAAAAAATGTATATATTTCTTGAATAGAATACCTGTCTTGGAACCTGTGGGTTTAATCATCGATCATCTGTCATCTAATCAAACTGTCAGTGTTATAATTGGATTAAACAGTTTGGAAAATTCCAGAAAATTATGTTATCAATTCTTCTAGGTTCACTTGAACACAGTTTTTTAAAGGAACTCAACAGATATTTCCAAACATGTTGGAGAACTAACTGCAGCTCTTCTTAGCCTGCCTCATATCCTTCTGTCTCTACATATAATCCCAGACAAACACAATAATGTTTAGACCAGGGATCTGTGGGGGCCAAACAATCATTTCCAGGACTCCTTGTTCTTCTCTATGCTCAAGATAGTTCTTAATGACATTGTCTGCATGTTTGGAGTCGTTGTCATGCCTCAGAAAAAATTTTGGGGCCAACCAGGTGGCTTCTTGATAGTATTGCATGATGGATAAGTATCTGTCTGTATTTCTCAGCATGGAGGACATCACTGATCCTGACCAAAGCTCTAACTCCATTAGAGCCCCAAACTTGCAAGGAAATCCACCATGCTTCACTATGTGTATGCAGACACTCATTATTGTACCACTCTCCAGCCCTTAGGCACATAACCTGCCTTCTGCGAGAGCCAAATATTTCAAATTTGGAACAGCTGGCAGCAAATGATCATTAATGGACCACAAGCTTGGTCCACTCTTTAAAAGGATGCATGGAGCTTAGCTCAGGGATTCTGAAGTCTGGAGAAAGCACATGGCACATTAACATGGAGCGTATGTGAGGGAGTTGATGCCATACATACAATAGCAACCATGATAACATGAACAGAATAGCACCAGTTGCTATATATATTGGGGTGTTTTGCCAAAATAATTCTAAATAAGGTAATAAAGAGCTGGCAAAATTTATGAAGGACCCATGAATCATGTATGGCAATAGAAATATAATGACATCTGACCATTGTAAATGTTTATATGAAATACTAGGTTTTTATTCAATATCAAACTTTAGATTTTACTATAATCTCTTCTGTCTGTCTAGGATATAAAAATAAGCTAAACCATATGAACTTCTGATGGAGATCCATGCAAAAGACAAACTTATTTGAGTTTACAAACAGCTGTAGTATTCAGAACAAAGTACAGTTTTTTTTTTTTTTTACCAGGCCACCACTTAAGTAGGTGATATTTGTTTTTGTTTATAAATAAAATAAGATTTTTTTTGGATTTACAGTAACTTTTCTTTAGCTATAAATGATTTAAATCTATTGTAATTAATTACCTTTTTTTTAGTTAGATTTTGTTTTTCAACATAACAATAATTTTTATGTAATTTATTTCATTTAATTATTATAGTCCAGACCCTGATCATCTGCCCCGGCCAGACTTTGAAGACAAGTTCATATAAAAGATTATTCACATTCTGCTTCTTTATATGGAGTAAGTATACTAATATCCGTGTACTGTCTTCTAATCAGGTCAGGATTAAGAACATACTTATTTTCTTTATAAAATCAAAATGTTAAATATTGTACTGATACCAAAATTTGGTATCAGTATAGTATTTAACATTTTGATTTTATAAACAAAATATGTTTTAAAAAATGTATTTAAAATAAGTGTACTTAAAGGAAAATAAGTATGAATAAAATCACTCACTCATCATCTATACTGCTTAATCCTGTATTCAGGGTCACGGGGGGCCTGGAGCCTATCCCAGGAGACTTCGGGCACATGGCAGGGTACACCCTGGACAGGGTGCCAATCCATCGCAGGGCACAGATACACGCACATACACACACTCATTCACACACTACGGGCAATTTGGGAACGCCAATTAGCCTAAACTACATGTCTTTGGACTGTGGGAGGAAACCGGAGTACCCGGAGGAAACCCACCAAGCACGGGGAGAACATGCAAACTCCATGCACACAGAGACGGGAATCGAGCCTGGCCGGGGATCGACAGTGCTAACCACTACACCACCGTGCCGCCTAAATAAAATCAGTATGTCCAAATTATTAATTTTTTTGTGTGTGTGAAGAATAAACATTTTCATTTGAACATACTTATTTTCTTTATGCTTATTTTTCTTTAAGTACACTTAGTCAAAAGACTAAGACAAAAACTACATCAAAATAAGTTGCCAAAATTAACATTGGATGAATCTCCATCCACTGTACTCCTTACAACTAGCCATTTTTTGTTTTAGTTTTTGCTTTTTATTGTCGTTGACCTGTGCTGTGCACAGATCTGTGCCATTTGGGTTTCATTAGCCTTTCATCTCCCTATTTATGGCGTATCCATGCAATTCAATGTGGCCTTTTATTGTGGCCAGTCTAAGGCACACCTGTGACGTGGGATGGATTATCTCGGCAAAGGAGAAGTGCTCACTATCACAGATTTTGACAGATTTGTACAATATTGAGAGACAGAACAATATTTGAGAGATATGGTTATTTTGTGTATGTAGAAAATGTTTCAGATCTTTGAGTTAATCTCCTATACAAAATGGGAGCAAAAACAAAAGTGTTGCATTTATATTTTTGTTCAGTATATGTCCTGGTCAACTTCTGAACAAATGTCCACAACTAAACTAAAATAAATGTATTTCATCAATCTTCACAGTTTTGTCTCCACTGGTGTTAGGGGAGTTGTGGCTATAGACAGAACCTGTCTGTTCAGGTTTGAACTAAATTGGCAAGTTATAAAAGAACTTACGAATTGGAAGAACCTCTAACCCAATAATTTTAATAAGACAGATTTCAACCATTCATCTTAAAGTTTTTCATCTTAAAGCTTTTTTCAAGTTGTTTGACATGACATGTCACTTTACAGTTAGAACAAATTGCTATAGCTGTTTTTAAAAAGTCCCCCATGTTAAGTCAATTGTGTATCACTCACTAAGAAACAAGCTCCAACTGTACAAGCCACCACATTAAATGGCATAATTGTGTGGGTCTAAGAAAAAAAAATTAATTATGATGTATTCTATAGTACAGTATATATACTGCTTATTCTGTGTACAGGGTTGCCAAGACTTGACCTATCCCAGGACACTTGGGGCATGAATCGGGAGACCCTACACACACACACACACACACACACACACACACACACACACACACACACACACACACACACACACACACACACACACACACACACAGGCAATTTTGGGAACACCAATTAACCAACTCTGCATGTTTTTGGACTGTGGGAGGAAAGCGGAGTACCTGGAGGAAACCCACCAAGCAGTTAGTGCAGTTACCTCCCTTACATTTTAAAGATGACCAGCCTGGTCTTTATGCCTGCTATAAACTCTGTAATCCACCAGATGCCACTGTTTAATAATTTGTGCAACATATCGACACTACCCTACACAAAGAGGGAGAGAGGTCAAGCATGAGGCTTTATCTGCCTGTCACTACTAGAAACCATAAAGTTATGGAATACTGTTATTACTGTAAAGAGCACTGTAAAACTTCTAAAGTTGTTACTTTGCCTATTCTCTCCCTTAAAGGCCTGGTTAACTGAGGTAACTTTGCTAACACCTGAATGAGTCACTTGAGGTCCATTGCCAGCTGGTGGAAAATTTTGTAGGTGGGGCTGCGCCACATTGATTAAACACAAGTATGCCTAAACACAAAAGAAAAAGATACTAATGTTTAAAGCTCTAACAACCACAAACAAAATATATTGTGCTTATTTCAGATTGCAGGTCTTAAAATTCTTTAAAAAGCAACAGACAACACTGAGTTATTACCATTTTTTTCATGCAGTTATATCCTTAAGGGCAGCAGTGTTTAATCACGTTTCCCTTTACAAGCTTTGCCAAATGATTTGAAAAACATAAAAAGTGGGATGCTACAGAATATTTAGGCATTCTCGTTAACTATGCAGATTGCAGTGAAACCAGTGGACTCTCCTATGAACTCCTATGAACAAATGAAATCAACACTCGTTCCCAAATTGCGAATTTTTGTTTTGCACAGTGGTACATTAGCTAGTACATTCAAGTCATAATTCTGTATCGGAGGAGTTAATAATAACCTTAACACTATCTATTATTTTGGACAAAATGTGGCTGCTTTTATCAAACTCAATGTGCTTACTCACCCTAATCCCATGACCGTCACCCTCAAAATTGTAGCAATTTTTAAGCTTCAGTCGATTAGCTTGACAAAGTTTTCCATATAGTTTTCCTCATGAGTCCAGTATTCCTCACTCCCAGGACTCATTTCTCTTATAGCCATGATCAATTTGCTCTTAGATGAGGTAATGCTAGCTATGTTCATTGTGATCCCCATTAGTTTGCTACTCCCATGAATTGTAGTAGGTTACATATGATGGAACCCTCTTGGAACCCATACTGAATGCACTGCAGGACCTAATGTTTGAAAAATAGAAGCTTAATTTTCCAGTCTATTAGAACTATACCTATAGTTGAATTTTAACCAGACTGAAACTGCCTGAAGGGGACAGGCACAGTATTCCATGAAATATGCCTTAATGATCGCACCATATTCAGAGAGGCAGGCAGGAGCAACTGCTAGAACAGTGACAGCTAATGTGGTTTAAAAACAAATCTCTCTTTAACTCTTGGGTGGCGCATTGCCCATCCACACTAAGGAACAAACCGCCCATGTTGAGGCCTCTTGTATCCTCTGACACGATAAATGATTCTTCCACTTGAAGTTTGACTGGGGCAACATATGTGAGATTAGTTTGTAATCAGGGTGTTGGATATTTGGTTATTGATACAATATGTGTTAGAATGATAATTGAATGAGACCAATGGAATTGTGCTTAAAAGTTAGCAGTTAGGATTTATGTTGTTGATACATGAGCCTCACCCTTTCAGAGTTGTGTGCATATTTCTGTGTAACAAAAAGCACATTTTCAACCATGCCATCAGTGCCAGCATTTAATATGGTCTAAATGCTTTCGTAAAAACTGTATTAGTTTTCAAGTTTGTGCTCAAATATGAATTCCATTCTAGCCAATAGAAATAAGGCTGAGTAAGGAAAAACAGATGGGGCTCTCCACACCACTGCTCACCGAGGCTGAGGAGATGGACCTCGTTCAAAAAAGGTGACTAACCCATTGCTGAAGTTAATTCTTGAGGAAGCTCATCTGACCAACCCTCCCTCAAGGAGAAAGGGACTAATAAGAGGTTAGTTATTCAAATTAATTATATGTACATCAATCCTTTGTCTACTGGAGTCTTTTGCCTCAACAAACCTCCATGCAGTTGTAAGTACGCTTGTTGCTCCACAGATGTTCATAATGGGATAGAGATAAACACAGAAGTTTATTTGACATTAGGGAGGTGGTGGGTTAATCAGAAATGATGGTAGCATATTGTGTCTGTGATCATCAGCATCATTGTGCATCAGCAGCGTGGCAGCAGGGGGTCAGTGTATGAGTAGGCCATTCCTGCGCACACGCCACAGTAGCCACTGGACCTGGTCCTTGAGCATCCCAAAGGTCTCTACCCTGGCTTGTGTCCTACACTGAACACATTTATGATCAGTCCCTCAAGGATTTTGTGGCCACTTTTTGTGGATGTTGTGGCTTAAAAACAGAGCCGAATAGGTAACCAACAAAATTTCCTATGATAATGAGCAGATACAATATACAGTAGGAGGATACAAAACATGTAGAATCTCTCTTGAGATAGATGGATAGATGGATGGATGGAAACAGTACCTGTTGTTTGGAAAACAAAATGTTGAAGGAAACAAGATGTTTCAGTATGTTTTCAGTATAGTGAAGGGAAAAAAGACATGAAATTTCTAATTTATTATGAATTTAACTTGTAAACATATAAACTAATAAATATAAATATTCTGAACATTACAAGTCTTCAATAACATGCTGCCTGTTTTTTGGTGTTTTTTTCCCCACCAATTTAACCAGAAAATCAAACAACACTTGTTAAAGCTAGACCACATTCACTGATATCACAACGTGAACCAAACCAAAACATCTGTGCACAATGATACAAATTCAGTTAAGCATCCCATCATTACATATGATATTATGATATTAATAATTATGATATTACATATCATTACATCCCCACATATTTCAATTATAATTTTATGTTATGTACATATTTTGAAATGCTTTGAAATTTTGAAAGGCTGTCAGTAATCTAAAAATTTAAAAGAAAAAACCTGAAAATAGAAATTTTTAAAATATAATAAAAGTTAAATAGAAATGTCTAACAAAATGTACAAAGTGAAAGTATAAAGAGTAAAAAAATTAATTTTTTAAAAATAGTATAGAAATATAATAAGATGACAGCAGAAAGTTGATTGGAACCATAATGTATAAAAATTCTAAAAGATTTAAACATCTATGAGATAAAGTGCAAGTTTTTCTTCTTATGTGCAATGAAGAACTAATGGTCATTTTACTGCAGGAATGTAGAATGCATGTGCGTTTTATAGCATGTTCGATAGACTAGCGCCTGGTGAGTTTGATGAGTTTTATAAAACTCAGTGGACACTGACAAAAAATATGCAAGTCATGCACAGACCCAGGCATTTTGCTTCCAGGTTGCTGATTATGTGGCCTGCATTGCTTGATGCAGAACAGTAAATGTCTGCAGTAGCAGAAAAATATCTTTAATATGAATACCTTTCAATTCTATAGGCCACTATTTAGGCCTGCCTGCACATTAACGCTGCAGAAAGACGTCCTATTCACATAATTTCTACATTTTATAACCCGAATTCCGGAAATGTTATTTAAATTTGAATAAAATGAAAAATAAAAGAATGAGCCAAACTTTTATTCACAATAGAGCATGGAGAACATAAATGTTTAAACTAAATGAGCCCATTTCAAATTTGATGCCTGCTGCAGATCTCAAAATATTTGGGACAGGGGCATTTTTACCATGGTGTAGCATCTCCTCTTCTTTTCAAAACAGTTTGAGGACGACAGGGCACTGAAGTTATGAATTTGTGGAGTTTTCTCGTTGGAATTTCGTCCCATTCCTGCCTGATAAGGTTTCCAGCTGCTGAAGAATTCGTGGTTGTCTTTGATGTAATTTTACGTTTAATTATCTGCCATATGTTCTCTATAGCTGAAAGATCTATAGTAGACCTGCAAGCCAATTGAGCACCAGGACTCTTCTACTACGAAGTCATGCTGTAGTAATAGCTGCAGTATGTGGTTTTGCGTTGTCCTGCGTTTCAGGCCTTCCCTGAAATAGACATCGTCTGGAGGGGAGCATATGCTGCTCTAAAACCTTTATATACCTTTCAGCATTCATAGTGCCTTCCTAAATATGCAAGCTGCACTGGTGCCATATACCATACCATCAGAGATGCTGGCTTTTGAACTGAATGCTGATAACATGCTGGGCTAAAGAGGAGGGAAGGTCTCCATCCTCTTTAGCCCAGAGGACACAGTATCCTTGATTTCCAACAAGAATGTCAAATTTGGACTTGTCTGACCATAGAACATTTTAACACTTTGAAACAATCCATTTTAAATGAGTCTTGGCCTACAGGACACAACAACAATTCTGGACCATTTTCACATATGGCTTCCTTTAGTTGGCATCTGCAGATGGCACGGCAAATTGTGTTTACCGACAGTGGTTTCAGGAAGTATGCCTGGGCCTATACAGTAATATCAGTGACACAGTCATGCCGATGAGTGATGCAGTGTCATCTGAGGGCCCGAAGACCATGGGCATCTAAAAAAGTTCTTGGGCCTTGTAATTTACGCACTGATTTCTCCAGTTTCTCTGAATATTTGGATGATGTTATGCACTGTAGATGAGGAGATTTCCAAAGCCTTTGCAATTTGGCGTTGAGGAAGATTTTTAAATTATTCCACCATCCTTTTACGCACTCTTTTACAGATTGGAGAGACTCTGCCTCTCTAAGACATCCCTTTTATAGCTAATCATGTTACAGATCTGATGTCAATTAACTTAATTTAGTTGATAGATGTTCTCGCAGCTGAATCCTTTCAAAATGCATTGCTTTTTCAGCCCTTTGTTGCCCCCTTGCCAACTTTTTTGAGAACATTTTAGGTTGTACTAAAGGATCTGTGATTGGTATATGAGGTCCAAAGGCAGGAATAGGCTCAAGTCTATGCAGCAGGAGGCCTAAAATACAGTATATAAAATTAACTGATTATTGTTTCAAGGCTTACAGCTTCATACTAAATAAAATAATTAATGCTTAGTCTGATACCTTTATTTTTAGCAGACTACAGTTAGATACAGTTAAAAATGGGGTATGCAACATATGTGATGCATGGAGGCACTAAGAAAAGAAGGGGGCACCAAAATAAAGATTAAACACATATTTGACCTTGCTGTGATATTGACCCTGTTTGGATTTATTCCGAAATATAATTAGTTCTTCTTCTGTTCACAATGATAAGTCTATATTCCTGCAAACATTCAATTACTCATTTCAAAGAAATTAGCCTAAAGGGAATTTCAGATGGGGGTACAGATAATTACAAACATAATTACATAAATCACCATGTGACAGAGAAATTAAAAGTATGGGGGTGGGGGGGGGGGGGGAGGATACCAACATTGATGCCTTTAAGAAATACTGTAAGTAGTTGCATCCTTAACTACAGTAAGAGTAAGAGTCACATTTCTGAAATATGGAAATATGATCAGTCTTATATAGAAGAATAAAATAATACTGAGAGCACATCCACAAGCTGTCATCTGAGCCATATGAGTGCTGAGAATATTGTTCAGTTAAATTATTGATTGTGCAGAAACACAGTAATGCTTTAACAGGTAAAGATGAGGGAATGATAAAACATCCAAGTTGGATCTAATCCCTCTAATCCCCAGTCTAATCCCGACAAAGCTTTCTGTTGGGGATTCATGTATCAATATCAACTGGCCCCTCTCTGACACTACCTTCAGTCTGCAGTCTGGCAATTTTTCTGCTCCCAAAGCATCAACCTCAAGAACTGTTTACTTGCTGCCTCATAGATCCCACCTCTTTACATGTGCCACTGTAACAAGATGATCAGTGCTATTCTTTTCACCTGACTGTGGTTTCTATGCTATGGCTGATCGAAATATCTTTCTATCAGCAGCAAGCAGAACAGGACAGCAGTAAGTTGTAGTATTACATTTCAATGTAGTATAAAATTGCTACTCAATCTGTGTTCCGATCAGCAAGTAGTTCCCTGCGATGTAGACTGCACAGGGTATTCAGCCATGTTAAGTACGATTCCAAACAGGGAGCAAATCTGCTCAGTTCAAAGGGAAATGTAGGGAGCAATGAACCATGGTTCATCACTTCACCAGAAGGGAATTTATATATTTATCATTATTCTCAAGGATGACATAATATTAATTTGACACAATTAATTAAAATTAAATGGAAAACGTAATTTAATCAACAAATTCTTACTACTACATAGGCTAGTAATCTGTAAAATAACACAATAATAATTTATCCATACATCTTCCAAGTCAACCAAACATTTATTGATGAGTTGTACACATTTCAATAGTATATGTCTGAGTTGTATTTAAGTAATGTACAGGTATCAGTTTTAGTTTCAATAAGTATTTCATATTTAAGTTCAGTAGTGTGTAATTTCCACATCATTACCAACAGGTATCCAAGCTGCTTACCTTACCACGGTAACTCATGGAGGAAGTGATGTCTCGCTGGTGACTTCGTAGGATGTTACAAATGGTGGACTTTTGTTGAGGGAAGTTCCCATAGCCAACATTCCCTGGAAGCAGCGAATTGCGAGTACACTGCGGGAATGGAACGCAGCCCCATGCCAATACAGTGAACAGTTAAGGGCTATGGAGGATGACAGGCTCACAAGTTTCAAAGCTGGTGTCATAAAAATAAATAAATAAATAAATAAATAAATAAGTAGCCTTCTGTTTTATGAGATGGGCCTGCAAAAATCACAACTACAGGACATCGAAACATTGAGGGCTCTTAAAGTATTATGAATTTAAAAATCCACCCAACGCCGATCATTACATTACTTATACTCAGATTGTCCTATAAACACTCTAGTTTTCATACAGAGCAGCAATATTTTGACCACCTTGGATCTTATCCACAAAACATTGTTTTTTAAAGGTTGTTTTTCTGATTGTGATTTACTGGTGATAATGCTGACAAAATAAACTGTTATATAAATACACTGTTATATCAAGTGTAGCAGATGCATATTGCATATTAGATGCATAAAGAATATTCACTTTTAAATTTTCTTTTTAACAAAATCTGGACCTTAAACAGAATTATAATGATAATAAAATAAAATAAAAAGATTATATTTATTTCCTTACATTAAATAATAAGATTAAATTAATGTTTTGGTGACAGCAATATAACAAAAAAAAAGTGAATAAATGTAGACATAAATAGAAGGAAAGTTCAGCTCAAGGATTCTGGTTAGTATCACTAGTTGAAAGAATGAAACAAATCACTTCCTCTCACTTGCCACTTTAATAGTAACACCTGTAGCCCTGCTCAGGCATGTAATTAATTATCCAAACATCAGAAAGGGGGAAAAATGTAACTTCTGCTCCCTACTATTGTGCAAGTACTTTCTCTAAGAGAGACTTTCTCTGAGAAAGGTTTGGCCGCACGAGCGCGCGCGCACGCACACACACACACACACACACACACACACACACACACACACACACAACAAACACACACATACATATATTACTTGTTTATAAATGTAGTATGTAAATATAAATTTATAAATTTATAAAAGTTATAAGCCTTACACTACCTAGCCACACATTACTCATAACGTATGAGCCATACACCATCAGTGAACAGGAACCACAACAGGACCTGTGCTGACCTAATACAATATATTTGTGTAGTGGACCGTTATTAGCACATTAATAGTGGTCACTTGGTCTGGCACGTGTAATGTAAAAGGGGTTAGAAACTAACCAGTGACCAACTACTAGGGAATGATGTAACCCAGCAAGGCTGGATTGTCTAATAAAGTAACAATATACTGCATACCACTATAACACTCTAGCATTGCTGCTTTTACTAATACATGAGTAGCAGTGCTATAGAAATTCACACTTCTACTGATTGTTAGAGGTTTGCTGAGGTCCGTTACCAAAATTATATCTGTATAGTTGTGTTTTATGGTATTGTGAAGAAACCTCCTCCTTTTTTATTATTATTATTTTTTTATATAAAACATCAATTACAGGAACATTTCTCATAATTAAGATTTTTCAGATGCATATCTATTCATTGGCATACAGTAAATTGACAGATACAGTATATACTTGTTTACAGTTATTGGAAACATAAAATAACAAATAGAAATGTAATTACTACACATACAGTGATTAATATTAATCCCTATAATCTCTGAAATATCACTTAGTGTGTTAATACTATTGTGTGAACATTATAGTTATCCTTGAAATGCAAATAAACAAACAAACAAAAAAAAACGTTAATTTTACACTCTGGTTAACTAGTTTTACAAAATATATAGTTTGAGTACACCCAAATGATACGATTTTAAACATTTTATGGTATCTGCTTAACACTTTTTAATAGTATGACATCAAAGAAAATATAACAGAGGCAAGAGTGATAACATATTTGATCAGGGGACTGTCTAGAAAATGTTTAAACATATTTGTTAAAAGTATTAAAACAATGTACATATACCAATTTCTTAATTTTTACTTTGTATCTTTTCTTTAATAAGCATATCTATTCATATTTCTTCATCATTACATACCAAAATATAAGCATCATAACACATTCCGGACAATAGCTTTCAACAGACAATAGAAGAAATGTTATAGTCTCTTCTGTGGCTGAAACGTGAAACAGGACCTCATTATGAGTTTACATCATACACTGGGAAAGGTGAGCCCAAGAGGAGACAGTATTCTTTAATTTTAATAAAATGTCCAAGAAAATAAATAATGTCAGGCTTTCTATCATATTAAACTGCTGTAATCTGCCAATTTGGAGCTAAAGCTTTCTTTCTAAGCATCCTTTATGGTGTTTTGGCAGTGGCATCACACAAAATGTTTTTGCTATTCATTGTAAAAAATGTAAATCTTAATGGTTGAGCTTTTAAACATTAAAAATGTCCTGTGCTATTTCAAGTGATTTTTAAAAAGAGTTTGCATTCAGCTTCTGATCAGAGACGGCCTTGGACAATTCTGTGCTTCTTGAACCTTGACTACAATCATACACATTTACTGCACCAAATGTGCTCATTCTTTTAAACTGATCAACCTGCTACTCACTCTATCTGATTATCATACAATGCCCCTTACATTTAACATAATTACAACAACTGCATTTTTATATCATTCTGTTTATACTGAACACAACATTAAATTATTTCTGAAAATAGAACGTGTTTAGGCCAGGAATAAAATGCTCTGGCCACAGTTAATTCATCTCTGTATTTTGTTTGAGCTAAACCAAATACCCCTGTCTCCCAGCCAGTTATAATTATCCTCCAATAATGACTCAATTGTACAATATATGCCAAACATAACTGACTATTTCTCCCTTATTTAAGTGCCAAGTAATTACTATATCGCTATAAAAAACCTGGTAATGACTATATTCTTTTAAGAATGTATACTTCTATATGAATAGTAATCTTGTATAATAAGTATGGATATTGTGGGTTTTTTATGAGATTATTGCTTTGTAGAATATACTGTGTTTTTAACTCATTATGTTTTTCCTACATATAAAATCTGTGTATAATCAATACAAGAGCCTGGGTCCTTCCATACCAAAATCAACAAAACTTACGGCACTTTTCATGGTGAGCAATTTAGATTTGTCTTATTTTGTGAGCACCCCTTGTTCAATATAACACCTGCAGTCGCCAGGCAATTTTTACAGGGTTTTTACAGCAATTTTACCCAGGAATCACAATATAGATCTTCTATGCAGTATGATGTTGACCTACACTCTGAAAAGGAGAAATTATATCTTCATTTGAATACAACTTGATCAGAACTTACGTGTTGTAATGTAATGTAATAAATATAGTTATATATATGGCCACTAAATTAGCTGATACAGCGCATTTAACTTCTGATGCATAAAATGTCAGATATTTCCATGGGTTCTTCTTTGGAAGCTTGTGATGTCAGATTATGTTTCAATACAAACTATTTTTCCTACATGCAAAATGATTTAGGTGTCCCTATGTTTTCTCGGTCGCAATTCTTGAGTGCATAAATTAGGCACGTCCCTCTAGTTTTGACATACATAATCACATACATAATCTTTGAAAACCTTGGAAGTTATGGTTATGATTTTGTATGTGTTAGACTAAACCAGAGTCTAGAGGTACTCACAAAAGTGTACCTTTGGCTGAAAGTTTTCAACCAAATTGGAGTTGGTTACTACGAGACCCTTGGGTGATTTTATGTGGAATAGCCATATTGAATAATGCAAAAACTCCATCTGACTACATTCATATGCACTGCTACAGTATATACAGTATATGCAAGTCTTTACTACAACAAATGTAACCCCACGATTCATAAATAAGAAAATCCTATCCTAATTCACAAGTGTAATTTATGGGATATAATTATGTAAAGGTGGCTAGACATTAAATTCTTACATTTCAAGATTTTCCCTGAATGTTATATATTTACTGTAAAATCACATGCTAAAATTTAAACTTAGTATATTGAAGGTAAATAGCAAAAATATATCTTTGAAATTGCGCTTGTCTCTGCCAGTATCTTTTCATGGCTCAAGCGATCTATAGCGATGGGGGGGGGGGGGGACTAATTAAATTATATAGGGTGGTTTTTTTGTGTGGCAATTCATATATAGAGTCCAAAATCTATTTTTTGAAAATTTATTTTTTTATTTATATCTGTTTGCAGTTTATTTCCTCTCGATTTTTCTCTATAATCCTGCAGATGGCATGTTCTAAACTATTCATTGTGTTGTAGGAGCAAAATTCTGGTAAATTTGTTTAGAATTGTAACAAAAACATTGAAAACTAATTCAAATAGGGGTAAATTGAGTTACTTACAGAATCCCGATACAAATGGAATCGGCACCTAGTGTAAGTATTGTGATAATATCGTTTTGGGTGGTCTGGTGATTTCCATCCCCAATGCCCAACATTAATGCTTGCCCGCATGCCTAGTGCAAATCTTCTGCCATATTTAATTGGCATCAGATAAGTAAAACTCTGTTATGTTTTTATATATTTTAACACTCTGGAAACAGTTATTGAGGTTAGCCTCCACAGTACCAGCATTTTACCAGTATGAGTCCAAGTACATAAGCACAGGATCAGACAAATTCCTGATATTGGTATTGGTACATTTCTAATAATTATTATTATTATTACATTTACGTCATTTGTCAGATGCCTTTATCCAGTGCAACTTTTTTTCTCATTATACATGTTAGCAGTTGAGAGTTAACGGCCTTGCTCAAAGGCCCAACGGTGGTTACTTGGTGGCAATCTTAGCCACTGAGCCCCCCTCGCCATATTACAACAACATGCTATTCTGAGCTGTTTCTGTTCTTAATCATTGTGACATAGCATCACTCTTCCAACTTCCAACTTTAACCCTCAAACCAGCATTTAAACAATACGAAATACAATGTAAACTGTAACTTTTAGGGAACATTTTTTTCCTGTCATAACACAGACTACATTAAGTTAGTGTCTAGGCATAGTTAAGTTTGAATGCAAAAAAAAACAAAAAAAAAAAACGAGCTGGTCCACATTCGCTGGTGTAAGATTGTGTTCTATAATAAATTGCCCTGTAGTTAAGAAAAGCTTCTCAATGCTACAAGTATAATGTAATTAATGGAAATCCTATTTTGAAAACCTGTATATTAAGAAATATGGTATGTCCTGTATCTTTGCACATGCAATGAACACCTGATGTTGTGAAATGCTTTATTTATCTGAATTATTGGGTTTCCTGTTCAAACTTGTATCAAATGTGCATTGTTGGCAGTTAGTAACTAGGTTTCTCTGCTGACTTGTCTAAGTCAGGATGGTGTTGAGCAATACTGGCCCGTATGTTAGTTCTATTATCACAGTAGCATGACGTCTTGACGCCATGACGCCATGACAGCACATATTACTTGTGTCATCCACCATAATTGTTTTTTTTTTAAAACAAATTTAGCAAATAATTCACTTCTGCTACAGTGTGCTGTGCTGCCTGCCAATGTGTAAATAGTTTAGAGTGTACCACTTGTACAATGGTAGAATGGTAAAGCAGGTCCTACATACTACTAGACACTGATAGTAAGTTACAAGAGGCAGACAGTTTAGATGTTAAATTTACCACTAGTAATACAGAATCTAATACCTGATGTAAGACTTTCCCTCTAGGGCATCTAATGGCAGCCAAAGAAATGATGGAAAATGGCCCTTTCCTGTGTTTCAGGACCACAGCAATGCAGAGTTTATCCTTGTATCTAACTTAACAAACCTATGTGAACTAATTTACCAAATTAAATTTAAGACTTTCATATGCTGAATTGTGTCTTCGAAAAATAATAAAGGAAAAAAACAATCTGTTTAAGAATAGGGCACTCGTGGACTGTTTCAGATATTCAGTGTTCTTGTATTCTCTTTCATGTTAATCTTGTATTATTTCAGTTAAAACAAAAAAAAATGCCTAAAAGTCTTCCAAGCTGGGCAAGTCTCACCATCACATGGAATAAATAAGTCAATATCTGGTTATTTTAATAGAGTGTCTTTTCATCTTAACATGTTCATAGGGTACTTACAGCCATTTGGGATTCAGCTACTGTAGTTGAGTGGCAGGCACTGTAAGCTTGTGCTACTGAGTTTGCTGTAGATGTTGACTTCCTTCAGGACTCAGTGCATCCGGAGTGTCTGTGCTTGAATCACGCTCCATGATATGTTCTCTGCCATTTCCAGCTGCTAACTGTCCCATCCTCATGTTTATGGAACCATATGACTTAATGGGTCTCCTTAAGTTGGTAAAAGTTCTACGGTAATAAAGCTCACCTTTGCACAAAGAAACCATTAGCAGAATGGACAAAAGCATCCCACCCAGAGTAAGTAAACCAAGTCCAGCAATTATGCACTTATCAAGGTGGGCACCAAGCTGTGCATAGTACATCTCCAACCTTTCCATCTGTCGTGCTGTAACCTGATCTGGATTGATTCGAGCCTCCCTTGGTATGGCGTAGGCAATGATGACTAAAGCAATTCCACTAACGAGAAATACCAGTGCCAGCATGAAGCTGTAATCCACAGAACGTTCTTCATACACTGGTTCTTGTTCTTCATCTGAGTGAACATTTCCTTGACAAATCTGAGAACTAATTCCACTTCCACTGTGCGAGGCAAAATGTTGACTCTTCCTGGAATTAACAACAGATACCCGAGCTTCGTCTTCCTCCTCACAGAAGGAAGTGTTTTCTACTCCATGTCCTGAGGGCCTGAGCTCATGGAGCTCAACGTCATTTACACCATCCATCCACATTCAGTTTGTAAGCTCATGATGATTAAATGAATAACTTTTTGTTGTGGCTGGAAACAAGAAGTCAAATTATTTATGCAGCAACAATTAAAAAAACAACAAACTGGGCAGATTGCTATAGAATTTCACATGGTACTGGTATTGCATACATATCAAGATACTATAAATGCAAGAATGGATACATTAGTAGCCTGAATGACAATTTTCAAGAACAGAATATTAGGATATTTGTCCAGTGGTCAGATGGGCTAAATAAGAAAATAGGAAAATAAAATATATACTTTCTTATTACAGTTTGCAGAATAAAGATTTTCACCAAGTACATGCTTCCAAATCTGCCTGAGCACAGCCCAAGAGTTTACTAGGTGGATTAATTCATGCAAATGAATGACAGATGGGTGATTTGTTTGCTTCCAAAATAGTACAAAAAAAAAACTTTGGCCTGGCACTAAAACGTATCAAATTACTAAAAATAATACAATGAAACACTTTTTGTACCAATGGTAACTTGCCACTAAAGTCAGTGTACAATGACATACAGTAAAAGCAATATGAACTCCTCATTGTGCATCCTTCTGAAAGGGAAGTGTCTTGTGTTATTGTTACCAAATGAAAACACTGTGATGACAGAAAAGCCAACAGTTTTAAATTTCACAATCATATTAATCCCATGAGGCCCATTAAAATTTTTTTTAAAAGGTACTCTAATATTTCTAATACTGTATCTAATATTAACTTTCATTGCTGCCTGCATTCATCATGGCGTTATTTCAAAAACCTATGCAGTGTTATAGCATTTACTTCTGTCCAAATTTTGGGCAATATCTACATTTATGATGGGAAAGCTGAACCACTAAATAACAATTTCTTTAGCATATCCCAAAGACTTTCAATGGTCAGCAATTCACAAAAATTCTTCACCCTCCCAGAACCACTCTTTCAAAACATGAGCCAGACGAATCATGCCAACGTGATCCTGGAATATGCCCATGGTTTCAGGAAAAAATCCATTGAAGGGAAAACCTGGATATTTAATACATTCAGGTAGTCAACTTACTTTATTTTATTGACGCATAATGTTCCTGAGCCAAGATCTGCCGAACTGCAGCAGCCCAGCTTTTTATGGATGTTTATGTATGTTTGTGTGAGGTGGTGAAATGTTTCCAATCCTCTATAATATATAGAGTTCAAGTGAATGAACTATAGTTTGTAAGTCTGTTAATAATAGTTATTTACTAAAGTTTGTAATATAGTGAATAAAGTCGGAATGAGGTTGCCTCCCTGCATTGCTTACAACAACCCAACATCTAGCTATAAAATTTTAAATTCTCACTCATTCACTCATTATCTATACTGCTTTATCCTGTATTCAGGGTCACGAGGAGCCTGGAGCCTATCCCAGGAGACTTAGGGCACAAGGCGGGATACAACCTGGAAAGGGTGCCAATCCATCGCAGGGCACACACACTACAGGCAATTTTGGGAACGCCAGTTAGCCTAATCTGCAGGTATTTGGGAGGAAACCAGAGAACCCAGATGAAACTCACCAAGCACGAGGAGTACATGCACTCCATAAATGCAGAGACGGGAATCAAGCATGGCCGGGAATCAAACCCGGACCCTGGAGGTGTAAGGCGACAGTGATAACCACTACGCCACCGTGCCGCCTATTTAGAATTCTATGAATTATTATGAATGAATATATGGACTAATATGCAGGGCTTTATTAATGATAAATTCTCTATTCGGTAGTTAACGTTTGGTTTATGGCACAAAGAAAGAGAAAGAACAGGAAAGAGAGAGAGAGCAGGTGAACACAGCAGAAAGCAAGAAAGAAAGTCTTACTAACAAGTGATTTTCTTATACTGTATTCACATAGCAGTTTAGCCCGAGTCCTGTGAGTTCTCTTCACAATAGTGTATGCATGTGGAATTGCTCATACTTTCACTATTCAACACTATTCAATGTTCCTTGTGAATCTGTTTTAGAATGATGTTTTATACCCTTATTAGATTTTCTTTTTTACCATGTTAAAAGAAACATGTATTGAAAACTACTACAGATACAGACTGCTTTGAGCTGGACTGCCGGATAAGTGAACTCCGACCAGAAAAAAGTACACACTCTTCATTAGGTACTCCTGGTCAACTGCTCATTAATGCTCGATAATGCTCAATAATCTAATCAGCCAATCCCAAGGCGGCAACTCAAGGTATTTAGGCATGTAGACATGGTTTTACTCAAGTCAAACCTGGTCATCAGAATGGGGAAGAAGAGTGATTTAAGTGACTTTGATCGTGACATTATGGTTGGTTCCAAACAGGCTGGTCTCAGTAGTTCTAGAACTTGAGATCTACAGGGATTTTCATGCACAATCATCTTTAGTGATCACCGAAGCTGGAAAACAGAAGATTGTAAAAATCTTGCTCGAATTCTACTGCAACAATAAACGAGTAGGGACGGAATTTGGCATAAACAACATGAAATCATGGATCCATTCTGCTGTATATCAACAAGTCAAGCTCCTGCTGGTTGTGTAATAGTATAGTGGATTTTTTTGCACATTTTGGACCCCTTAATACCAATGTAGTTTAAATGCCACAGCCTACCTGAGTATTGTTGCTGACCATGCCAGTCCTTTTATAACCTCAGGATAACGCGCTATGACATAAAGCTAAAATCATCTCAGACTGGTTTGTTGCACATGACATTGAGTTCAACGAGATTTGCATCATGGATGTGCAGCTAACAAATCTGTAGCAAATGCATGAAGCTGTCATGTCAATATAGACCTAAAATTTCTAAGGAATGTTTCCAGCACCTTCTTGAAATTATGCCACGAAGCATTAAGGCAGTTCTGAAGTCAAAATGGGAATCGACCCAATAGTAGCAAGGTGTACCTAATGAAGTATCAGGTAACTGTATACTGTATACTTAAAGCACTTTAAAAACGAACAAATTTGTTTTTTTTGTTTGTTTGTTTGTTTGTTTTTTACAATGAAACAATATAAGAAGAGACAGGCAACATATCAACAAATTACTGCTTAAAAGCTTGCAATGACAATGTTTCTGTTAAAGAATGAGCTGCACTAGTGGTTCCATCTTTACCTCTAAAAGATCTTTACCTCTTTGCTGTTTGTCTTAAAATTCTATTGCACCCTGGAAAATAATAAATTCTCTATAACATCCTGTCTGTACATCATGCCCACTTCTACAATATCACAATTGTCTAAGCAATATTATGTCCTTCAGTCTTATTGTGGTCACTGCTGTGATGGATGTGCAGTGTCTCCTACAGTAGGAACATTTGGCATGGGGAGATATCAAGTGTGATACACCAGTTCATCACATGGTATCCTTGCACACACATGCACATGTTCACATAATGATTTGCATCTAGGGGATGTTCAGTGTAGCCAATCCACCTACTACTATGTATTTGGTTGGTGGTAAGTGGCGAACCTGGAAGAAACCAACAAGATAATTTGCGTAACGTCCAGCTGGTTCGTCAGCTTCATTGACATCGTGTTGCATGTCAAAGGATGTTGTCTGCCCACGTAACCCACGTTTCATCAGGTCATAGAATTCTTCATCAATTTCCTAATGCAGTGGGCTGAACTAGTGTATTAAGCTTGTTATTGTAGCTTAAACTTAGTATTGAATTAAACCTTATGTCAAATATAATGATCTATAGAATCAATGTAAATTTTTTGTAGGTGTTTATTCATTAAGGATTTATACTGGAAAAAATATCTAAAAGACACTATGACCTTGTTCTGGCCATCAACCTTCCCTTTGCATATTTGTGCACAATGACAATATCATACATGCTTAAACGTCATAATAATAATAATAATAATAATAATAATAATAATAATAATAATAATAATGATGATACTTTAGAAGAAGGTTCACCAGGTACGAGATGTATGGCAGTGATACAGTCTATGGAGTATTTCACCTACCTTCATGTGTGGACGAGCGCAAATCACACAACATTGTTAAACAATACTGCGTGTTGCCAGGGAAACCTCAAGGAAGAAACGACTATGCTATGCTATGACCATGTTACATTGGCGTTTGTTTGTTTATTTGTTTGTTTGTTAGTTTTTTTTTTTTTGCCAATTTAAGCGATAGTTTCGTTCATTCACAGCTACAATTAGCACATAGCAATATTTACTGTAAGCGGTAATTCTGCTAGCGGCTCAGCGTAACAGTACTTCGCCCTTCGGTCTCAACCAAACGCGGTTGAACAGCGGGGCGGCGGATGGACTGGTTTTCTTATTGCTTTCTCTAATATCACATGATTAATATCAGAAGAACACACAGTGTATACCATTAGCACATAGTGTTTAATGCCGTTCAGCAGGATGCTGTAAGAATGAGACTACAGTAGCGCTGTGCTTGTGTTGTACACCCCTTCACTTCTCCTAATGATGCGTTCGTCCTCGTCTCAGCGGGGAAACAACAAGAAGCAGGTTCAGAGGCACATGTAAACTGGAATAATGTCTATGTCCAGATAAAATGTGTTTCTGAAATATTCTGAAAATGTATTAAAATTCTGCAATAAATTAAATAATATAATATGAATATTATTGGTTTAATTCATAATAAATAAATAATCCCTGTGGTTGTTGTTATAGCCATTTTTAAAAGAGGATTAATCAGATCCTTTGAATTAATTTTGCTTCTGTAAGCAATTCGTTCTAAAAGGAAGAACAGGAGGATGATTCCCTCTTCCTCCAAAAACAATGCAAAACTCTGCACTAGGTAAGTGAAAACAAACAACAACAAAAAAAAAAGCATGGATTGTGCAGGCCATGGTGTGTGTTGTCAGGTGAATTCTTGTTTGCAGAAAGCACAAAAATGTCAAAGATATTTAGAGACAGTTAAGGCGTTTTATATATGCAGTATATGCGTAGGGTTTATCTATACTCAGTGTGTTAATACTGGGCCCTTGAGCAAGGCCCTTAGCCTGTCTGCTCCAGGGGTGCCATAAAAACGGCTGACCCTGCGCTCTGACCCCTGCCTTCCAACAAAAAGCAGGGATATGTGAAGAATAAAAAAATTCACTGTTCAGTAATGTATATGTGACAAATAAAGGCTGAACTGAGCGTTGTTAATGTATATTTACTACACTAGATTGTTAATACTACACATTGCTGACATAATTCAATTAGAGTTCAAATGTATGTTTGTGTGTGTGTGTGAGGATCTCCCATAATACAAATAATAGCAGGTGAAAGCACCTGGAAGGAGTGGGATATATTAGGCAGAAAATAAACATTTTGTTCTTGAGTTTGATCTGTTGGAAGCAAAAAAAAAAAAAAAAAAAAAAAGCAAGCTTAAGGATTGGAAAAGGGACAAATTTTAAGTAGAAGAGTAGAAAAGGTACTGTGGCTCAAATAGCTGAAAATGCTAATGCTGGTTCTGAAAGAAATGTTTCACAACACACAGTTCATTGCAGTTTGGGGCTATGGTGCTGCATAGTCGCAGGGTGCCTATGCTAAGCCATGTCCACTACCAAAAGTGTATATAATGGGCATATGAGCATTAGAATTGGACCACAGTTTTTTTTTTTTTTACATCATGTTGATGGCCAGGTGCATGTACGTCACTTACTCGGACATAGATGGCACTAGGATGCACTATGGGAAGGAGGCAGGGTGATGCTTTAGGCAATGATCTGCTGGGAAACTTTGGGGCCTGCCATTCGCGTTGATGTTACTTATTGTTACTGACCAAGAACACTCCTTCATGAAAACAATATTCCCTAATGGCGGTGACCACTTTCACCAGGATAATGTCCCCTGACACACTGCAAGAATGTTTCAAGAATGGTTTGAGGAACACAAGTTTGAGGTGTTAACATGGCCTTGTTAACATGGGCTTCAAATTCTCCAGACTCCAGATCTAGATCAGAGGTCTAATGGAGTACATACCTTGACGGGTCAGGGCCGGTTTAGTGGCAAAACGGGAACCTGATCAATTTTTCCAGGAAGCCCTTCTGTCTGTGTTCCCATCTGTTTCTTCATGTTAGTCATGCTGCCATATTTAGTCCTGATGGACCCTCTGCTTGCACTTTGCATTAAATATACATTCATCTTATACATTATGTGACTGTTAACATGAACTGTTTTTTCTCTTTCCCTCGCTCTCTATATTGAGTTGCACATGACAGCCCTGTGGCCTTTCTGTGCTTTTCCCTCCGGACCTGTCCAACTCATTCTGGTGCCTGCTTCTGGTTGGAGTTCTCATCACAGGGAAGTCTTGCTGCTGACGTATGGTCTGCTTAGGATGCATGTTGTGACTGAGAATGGTTCCACTTGATGACAATGAAGATGGTCTTGGACTCAGATGATGCAGGCAATGTTTATGTGATGGCTTGTGATTGCGGTCACAAAATATTTTAGGACAGTTCCATAAACAGTTTTTTACCCAACTCTCCAAAAAGCAAAAGTGGACTTTACATTAAACACTTTTCTGTTTTACTGAATCTCAACTTCTGAATTTCAAGCAAACAGGTATATCAGGTCATACTATGTGATTTCACCCAAATGAGATTCTGTTCTCTGTTGAGTCTGGTTCCTCTCAAGGTTACATCCTATTGACATCTCAGGCAGGTTTTCGTTGCCACTGTCATGTGATTGAGATTGGTGTCTCCATTTCAAATTTATTGCAGTGTTGTCTCCGTTTTACACTTTTTGCTGTTCTTATAGACATGTGGACAATTTCTTGTTCACAGATTCTCATGTAGGATCTATTGCACTTTTATTTTAAAAGTGTTTTATTTGTATTTTATTTTTAAAACAATGGTCATTGTCACAAAGCAGCTTTAAATAAATTAGAATATGTCAGGGAAAAAGTATAGACCATATCTTTCAATTTGCCCATGATGAGCAAGCCAAGGGTGACAGTGGCAACGAAAACCTGCCTGAGATGTAGGATGTAACCTTGAGAGGAACCAGACTCAACAGGGAACTCATTCTCATTTGGGTATGGAAAAGTCAGACTTTAAAACAAAGATGTTTATAAAACTATACAGTTCAGAAAAATGTCATTGATACAACCAGAAGTGACAGGAAGATTGGCCTCAAAAAGATGGGCTGGGTTTATGAATTAAGAAGAGCAATCTCAAATGTAAGGAAAAGACAGGAAATGTTAAATCATGGTGGCCCACATCAAAGACAGTACAATTGCAGTGGGGATAAATGTTGTTTAATTTAATATGGCATCTAATCTAATACTCTATCTGCATGGAAATAGCCAGTTGTAGCACCAACACTAAGATCAAGTAAAGATCTTCCAGTCCCGTCAAGGTATAGACCTTTAGTCTTAACCCCATAGCTTTAACATAAAATTTTTTTGTCATAGCTACAAAAGTTTGTAGTGGGAAAAAAAAAACAATTGAATGGGTTAAATAATATGTTTATAAATAAGGAAAGCCCAAACCAATAGAGAAATTGTGGTGAAGAAATCATTTGATATGCTATGGCAGTAAGGATTCCTCAATAAACTACATTTGTACAGTGCTACTAACAGAGGTATGCTTAAAACTAGACAAGATAGGTGTTGAAGGCAGGATGTACAACTGGGTATTATATCTCTTATTTGGGAGAACAATACAAGTGTGGGAAGTTGTAGCGCACTTAGGTGGATATTCTATAGAAAATGGATGATGATGGGGCACACTGAATAAAAAAAAACTAACATTTAATCACAAACCTTTCGAAGGACTGCATCACAACTGAGGTCAGGGTTACAGGGCAATAGTCATTGGGGTAGGCAGGTTGGGGCTTTTTCGTGACCGGAAAGATAATAGACTTTTTAAAGCATGTGGGGATTACTGTTTGTTCCAGGGAGAGATTGAAGGTCTCTTTGAAAACTGGTGCTAGATGGTCAGTGCCAGCTCTACTGTAAGTCCCAAGATTCATTCTGGTCCTGCTGCTTTCTCTGTGCTCACTCTCCTGTAGGTCTTCAACACAACATGTTCCAAGAAGGTGAGAGTTTTCCCCAAATTGACACTGTGTGTACACGCTGCTGATGCATGTACATGCACTGTTAGCACTGTTAGCTGCAGTCTCAAAACAAGCATACAAAGTGTTTGGCGTGACTGCCAGAGACACATCTGCATTTATCATTCTGGAAGTTTTATAGTCCATTATTGTCCTTAGTCTCTGTTAAGGACACCTAGTGCCATTCTCTTTGTTACTCTAATGTCCTTCTTGTAATTCTAATGACCTTCCTCAGCTGCTTTTCTTTCTTCAATACTTTGTACGCTTTATATGATGCAACATTGTATCCGTAGCCAGCAGGGAGAGATTTCAGAGTGACACAGATGGGTTTATCCACCCATGGCTTCTGATTGGAAACATTCTGAATATGTTGTTTTTGGATGGCATCCTCCCCCAGTTTCCCAATAAATCCCAAACCACTTTTGTAAACATTGATGTCATCAGACCTGTGCCAGAATGTCACGTGCAACCTCCCTCTGAACGAGGGCTTCTGTTTTTCGCATTTGTTTATATTTAGGCATGAGGGAGATGGTGCTAGGGTCTGATTTCATAAACAATAGATGGAATATAAATGGCACTGACGATGCTTGATGTAAATTCCTGGGGATGGTAGAAAGAGTATCATTTAATGGTCAAGCTCCAGGACAGGTGTGCAGGGCCATATGAGAAGTCATGCTGCTGCACCAGCTTCTGTTTGCCATCTGACACCCACCACCTTCCCTTGCATTCTGCAATAAATTGTTCTGTCCATCCATTAAATCATGAAGACTTGGCCAGCTGTAAAGCGTGAACTGGTACTGCTGTGTTTAACCATGCAGAAGAGGAGATTGCAGTCCCAACTGCCCCCTGGAACATAACCCTGGCCCTGAGATTCTCAAACTTGTTGAACATCTGACTGGATGTGGCTTGGAAGAATGCTAGGCAGGAGTCTACAGTGTTCATGAGCCCTTAGCCTGTTCAGGACTGCCGCTTCAGATTTTATTTTTCCTCAGGATCTTCCTCGGCCAGTTTGGAACCAGTGTTAAAATCGTTGATGGGTGGGTAACCTGTAAACCAATAGATTTTTTTTGGTATTGTATTAGTCTAGACCTGTCTTGCCTTGCCTTTTGTTAACCAACAAGAATTTCAAATGAGATTGGTGAGGAGAGGGTTGATAAAGAACAATATAAAATGAATATAAAATACATTTTATGTTGATTTTTATGTTGAACTTGAACATACTGTACTAGTGCCATCAGTAATAACTGTATAATAGTAAAACACACTAAGATTGGTTAAATAATGCAATAAAACAATTCTTCACTTTTATGTTTACCTAAGTTATTTGCAAAAAGATTCATTTTGGGCTAACAGTGATGGTTGCGATTTTTTACTCACAAGCTGGTTGTGATCCCTCTACAAACAACTGACCAATGACGATGCAGTCCACCTAAAAGCAGGTAGCCAATAAGAGAAGCAGCCCTGCAACACCTGCTCAAAAGGAGGTCTATATCAAAACTGCAAACAGAAAAGCTAAACAAGAAAACTGAGAAACGAAGCAACCTACCTGAAAAACCGTTCAGTGAAAGTAAAGTAAACGTGTCGTTTCTTTTGTCTTGCAGTTAATGTATTTTTTATTGGACTAGTTTTATTCAATTTCAGTTTATTTACAGTTTTGAATTAACAGTAATTAATTTTATGTTCAAAGTTTCTGCCAAATTCTGATTCCATATTCACTGGCAGGGTCACTCACCCACTCTCTCACTCACTCACTCTCCCACTCATTCATTACCTATAATGCTTTATCCTGTATACAGGAATTGAACCGGGAACATGGAGATGCAAGGTGCCAGTGCTAACCATTAAGCCACAGTGACTCAGAAAAGGATCTTATTCTTGTAAATAATATGGAGGACATCCATATAGCCAATACAGTCTTTACAGTTTGGGATTAATGAGCAGGAAAGGTGATTAATCTTCATAAAAGTGCCACAGATTCATCGAGATATGTTGGAACTGTATAATCTCCGAAAAACTAAACTAAAGTAACACTAAATGTTGCATACAATTATTTTTAAAGAAAATTTGAGTTTTGACCACATTCCTAAGCTGCAATTATAATATGCTGCCAATTTATAAATATTGTCAAATTGTCAATTCGATCTATGTAGGTTATTAGGTTGCTTAAATCAGAATGGACCAGGGCAGAGAGTTTTATTTGACCCTCTACATGCCTGAGATGCCTCATGACCTCAGGAATAACTTGGAATGGGAACCATATCTTCAATCTCAATCAACAGGGGTGAGATTATCAATTAATTTAGAGTCATTCACACCTACTCAATAAAATGCTTTTCTTTAATTTGAATATTTTCTATATTGTAGAACATTACTGAAGACATTAAAATATTAACGACACATATGGACTCATGTGGTTTTAAAATAGTGTTTAAATCGCTTAATATTGTACTGTATATTCTTATAGTAAAAGTAGCCACTATTTACTCTGACGACCGCTTTGCACAATTTTGTATAACATCATGCCATTAACTTCCATGCTGTGGAATTTGATGTTCTGCAATGATCAGCAAAAGCTAAAATTTATAAATGATATGGAATGTGCAATATTAGGTTATAAGGAAAAGGAATATATATAAGTTTTATACATTTTTCCTCAATTTTCAATTTTATAGTTATACATTATATGATTTATAGATATGACATTATTATATTATACATTTTATATTATTTTATTTTACTTTATTGTAACTGTATATCTGTAGATTTGTAGATTTTTATTTTACATTGTTTGTAGTGCAAATCTTCGTCTCTTCTATTATACCGTCTATATAAATCACCTTTTATTTGTCATATACAGTATATAATGCCAGGCTCCGCCCCCTGCCTTCATACTTCCCCTGCATGCAAAACACCTCCTCCACCTGATCGCTTTCAGAATAGACAGCAGCGATTACGTCTGTAATGGGGAGAATTATGATCCGGCATTTTGCAGGGCGCGCTTGGGTCCTTGACTGTTGGCCAAATCTAAACAACCCTGTGTGAGAAGCAGTGGAGTCGTGTGGGTGAGGGCTCACTATTCAGTCCGAAGAATGACAGGTATGTTGTTTAAGCAATCTGGTAAATTGTTTCATATATAAATTAACAGTTTTGCGTTCGTCAAAAAAAAATTAATAATGAAAAAAAAAAAAAAACCTTAAACATTAACTAGTCCCGTGTTTGGGTAAATTACATTCTTACCGAAGCTAAGAAATATTAAGGCCATTGCTGTCATTTGGCTTGAGAACAGCCAAATAATAGCAAATAATCCGTTAAATGTGTGAGTATAGTACATACTTGAGTTTTTAGGTTAGCTATTGATCTTTTGAACTGATTTATAGTTAGCCAACTAGCTAACGTTAATCTGGTTAACTGTTTCGGTTCCGCAAGCTAATCAGTGAAACATGAGGTTGCTTACAACAATGTTTAGCGCTGTTTGAATCTCTGGTGTTTGTTTGTATTCAAGCCAGTTTACTCTGTGTATGTATAAGTTATTTTTGTCAGGCGTGCGTTTCGGCCGGGATTGCTAGGTTAGCCACGTGTTTAATGGTTTAGATGTTGGAATGCGCTGAATAAGAACGTCCAGGTTGCTAACTAGCTAGCCTGTTAACATCAGTGCAAGGGCAGTGAACTAAATATAGCACGACTCTGGGCAGGTTCTTAAAATACACCATGTAGTACACGTAGGCATTATGTCTAGTAACCACTAAAACACTGTTTGCTAACTTTGATGTGAACTATTAAATAGTTGTGTCAGGCCGAAGTTGAGTCGAGTCGAGTCGAGTCGAGTCGAGGAGTTTCGTTCCACCTCAACACTACAGGGGTTCCTCCTTAAACACTGGAAGCCTAAAACCCTCTTAATAAAAGGGGTAAAGACCTAATTTAGTATTCTGTAATGTAACCGCTTCAGTCTCGGTGTGTTTCACAAATCTGACAGCTGACTCAGACACAGTGATTCACACTCAAAAATTAATATCCTTATCAGCTGTAGTCAGATTGCACTTTCTGCTTATTTCACAAGAAAGTTCTGTGCCATTGCTGTTGATCTGTCGCAGAGGTGAAACCTTGTGTTGGTAAATTGCTAGTGATTATTAAATCTACAGCACCCATTGAGCAGAAGCTCAGACCTAGACTAATGCGAGTCATCCACCTGGTCATAAACACTCACCAGGCCGTTTAACATTTCTGACTGTAAACTTCCTCATTTGTGCAATTATTCTGTCAGCCAATCATGTAGGTAAACGTGTTAGACAGGCTGGTTTAAGTATTTCAGTTTACACAAAATGAAATTATTTTCAATTCAGTTAAATTTTATAGTGCTTTCATCAGTGTTCCTTGTTGCAAAGAAGCTTTACAGACATAAAATCTAATGGGGAAAAAATTAGAACATGTATGGAAAAAAAGGTATGAGTTTGGATAAGGAAGCCTAGGGTGACAGTGCCAACTCGAGATGACAATAGGAAGAAACCTTGAAAGCAACCAGACTCAGTAGTGAACCCATCCTCATTTGGGTGATAACAGATAATATGACCATAAACCAGACCCTGATAGGTATGTGCCATGAGGTTAAGTTTCAGTATGGCAGGAAATATGTGTCAAATGATATAAAGTCAACTTTCATTTGTTGGGGATTCTGTTTAAAAAAAAACATTTTAAAACCATTAATAGGAATTTCAGTCCTAAACTATTAAGTGACTACACTTATACGCCACAAGCCAATGGTCAAGTGGAACCGTTCTCAGTCACCACATGCCTCCCAAGGACACCATATGGGACCGTCCTAAGCCTTGAGCCAGAGGCCTCCATGTGATGAAAACTCCAACCAGAAGTGGGGCAACAGTGCAAGTCAGAGAGAGAGAACAGTTGGGTATGAAACAGTCACATAATGTATAAGGTGAATGTATACACTATTTCCCTCTGTGTCTCTCAGTTAAGCTAAACTGTCACTATGGATGGTTCCTCTTGACCATGAAGACAGTCTTGGACTCAGCTCATGTAGACAGCTGTTTTCTGATAGCTTGTGACTGCAGTCGCTCAAAGGTTCAGGACTAGAATTCCCACAAACAGTTTTTTTACTTGAGCCACCAATAACGAAAGTGAACTTTTTATTAACTTAAACACTTTTCCTCTTACTGATCCTTCTGCCTTCTAACATACTGTACGATTGCAGATCAATCCATGCTATCTGATATCACCCAAATGAGGAAACGATGAGTTTCATGTTGAGTCTGGTTTCTCTCAACATTTCTTCCAATTTTCATCTAATTGACAAATACATTTCTATAACCTTTATTTATGTATGTATGTTTGTATAGCTGCTTTTGCTACAGGGACCACTGTTAAAAGTATAAAAAAAATATATATATGACTAAATTGAATTCTATATAAACTCTACAAACTGAAATTTTCAATGCTGCTGCCACGTGGTTGGCACAAATGAACAAGTGTACAGTGATTCAACTAACTGGTGAGTGTATGTGAACATGACCATTGTTAAAAGTGCTATATAAGTAAAACTGAATAAACAAATTTAACCTCACTGTCAATAAATGTGAGTGATCAACAAACATTAGAGTGGTAGAGGCAGCATCCAAACATACTAGTTCACCATAAAACTCTGTTTATGAATCCTCCTGTTCTCTACCTCACAACGAGACAACGTGATGTCTTATAGGTCAAAAGGAGTATTTTAAGGTCAGTGCAAAATTTAAATGAAGTGTGAATAAGATAGGCGTGATGAGCTCATATCTTCTGGTCTGGCTGTTGCATTTTAAACTAACTGGAGCTTGTTCATGCATCTAGTTCTAGGAGAACATCCAGGCAGTAAGGCGTAACGTCTAATCCAATCTGAAGGTAACAAAAGCATGAACTAGTGACATTATATTTATTTTGCCAACATTTCTAAGATAGAATAAAGTTATGCTGTTTAATATTATTTACCTGAGCTTTAAATGAAAGACTGGCATCAACAGTTATGCCAACGTATTTTACTGCTCCACGTGATGAAACAAAGGCTATCCAGAGTTACTGCGTGGTTAGAAAGAATTTCGTAGAAGGAAGTTAAATAGCATCCAGCGTCTTCATTTTCATTAAGCTGAGGGTGTCTCATATGGCTTTGCTCAGACATGTGACTGTGTGTTATTAGCGTGACGGTAGAAACTAATACCATGCTTATGAATGATTTTGCCCAGAGGATGCATAGAGAGAGAAAATGGCAGTGGGCCTCAAACTGAACCTTTTGGAACACCAAACTTCACTTTAGTACACCCAGATTAGTCACCATTTACATCTACAAAGTGATAATAATTAGTCAAATATGACCTGATCCAGGAGAGGGCTGTTTTTCCAACTCCTACAACATTTGGTCAACTTTAGTCATACAATTAATACATTACATAACATGTTAATTTCTTATAATATTAATCACGATTATTATGATGCATTTCTGGTTCTCATAATTATGAGCACATTCCCTTAGTACATTTTTCTCTCTGCATATGAATTTTATTTGCTCCAGTGGTGAGTTCTTGGGTCTAACGTTTGTATTGCGAATTTTTTTTTTTTCCCAAAGGAAATTAAGTAAATGCAGAAAATCCTTTCCAGCCACCCAAAAATATTACAAATTTCCAACACTAAAATTATATTTTTGTATAAATAATTAGAAACATTTAGAAAATACATGTAAATGAAATAAAATATTAAATAAATTAAATCTCATTTAACTTTAATTCATGATTCCTTTTGGCACGGCTGCTTTTAAAACAAAACTGAAAGTGGCTCCATCTACCTCTTGATGCTCTCCTTGATAACATGTAATGCAGACACATTAATGTGTTTTTATAAAGCTGCCGGTCATTTTTGATATGACGACATATGCCTTATAATTCTTATGATGCCTTATAATTCTTATGATGTATTGCCCCATCAGTTATTTTGGTTCCTCGATTTTACTCTCGTGAGACTTTCTCTACAAATCATGCGGTGAATCCTGGTGAGGCGAGGTCAGCTGACCATGTTTAAAGGGAAAACATGGTCAAGGCGAACACTCCATTGTTGTTTATATGCAAACAACCGGCCACCACTAAGACTGTGAATCCTTTGTGGATATGTCCATCTCTTTGTGGATACATCAAAATTGGATTATTCACCGTTAGGACAATATCACACTGTTTCATCATTGTGCTCCCCGATTTTATATATACTCGAATATATATAACTCGTATATATTTAACATGTGTAGTTGTAAATAGTTGGATTTTGTGAACTGCAATGTCTGTTTTGTGTAATACATATTTAGGTTTGGTATATTGAAGGTTTTTTTTTTTTTTTTTTGGGACTGGTTACCGGTAGTCAAAATCCAGCCAAACTTTCGGTTTGTAAGTCGAAAATTCGTGATCCGGGCTGTTTGTATGCCACGGGTCCACTAATTCAGGGGTCACTATTGTTGAGCTACTAACAGGGATGAAATGAGATTTGTGCAAATGAGGGAGATTCTGCATCATGGACAATGGGTCTGATGTTTTAAAACGTATGATGTCTCAGTCCCAACGCTGAGAGGTTTACAAAACAGTAAATGATTAGCTGCTAGTCCATAAATTGGACACATCCACCATGCATAGTGATTGAAGGATTACAGGACCAGATGAGATTAAGACTAAACAACAGTGCATTAAAAAAAAATTCTCGAATTTGCACAATTTCTGTGTGAAAGTGACTTGTGTCAAGTATGCCCTGTTAACCACCTCCTTCCATACAACGCCCCTCCTCTGCAGAATCCTGCTAAACACCCTACTAGGGGTTTGGTTTAGGACTTACTAAACATTAGGTGATTTTCACCCAACGTATCTTGTTGCAAAGGATTTTTTTCCATCAGCGATATGGAAGTTGAATGGGTTTAATTTTAAGTAGTCCGATAAGCAAGTTGATTAAACTATGATTAAGCTTTACATCATAAGCAGGAATTCGTTGGTAGGAGTTACACCATTAATGAATTCAGCTTGTTCCACAGACGTGTAAGAAACTGGATGCCCCCTTGTTCGTTTATTCATTGTCAGCATGCTAGGCAGCTAACTTAGGTTACACACAATGAACTGTATAGTGTCACAGGCTTTAAGGTGGACAAGGAAACCATGAGACAATATTGCGGTGACAAGAACAAAAATAAGTCTTTATTACTTTCAGTTTCTCCCAGCGGGCTCAGCGGCAACACAAAAACGAAGTGCAATAGTAAACATCAAACATAAAGTTCAGTCTGAGGTGCTGCATCCTTCCTGTCTCTCTCCTTTTTTACCCGAGCTTGAAGCTGTTAATCTGTATGGGTCAGTGTGTTCGATTTA
Organism: Clarias macrocephalus; assembly: GCA_011419295.1. Classification (NCBI taxonomy): domain Eukaryota; kingdom Metazoa; phylum Chordata; class Actinopteri; order Siluriformes; family Clariidae; genus Clarias; species Clarias macrocephalus. The sequence goes on from JAAGKR010003297.1 coordinate 45,672, forward strand.
ACAAACGAATGTATCCATGTTGATTTGTCTAAAGCTAATCATTTTATATATACATATATACTAATATTTTATATATACATACACACTGTACATTATAACTCATTTAAAGGTAGGTTTTAATTTGTTTGTTTATGATGCCTGTAAATGATGCAGAAACTTGGATTTTGGAATAATACTCCAAGTTAGAAATAATCCTTAATTTGCATTGTATATGAGAAAGTAACAGTACCATCACCTGTAGCAAATAGCACAAATAATGTTGGAAACAGTGTTCTTTAAAAATCTTTAAGATCTCTGTTCTTTAAAAATAACTGTTTGTGCTATAAATTTTTAGCAGTGCTGTTGCTATTCTTGAACAACATTCATAGTTTGTCGCACACGGACATGCACACAATGTAAAATAAATGGTCCAAACCAGAGGACCTGATGAACTAGTTATGTACCGCACTGATTGGGCTAGAATAATTAATAATAAACATGGTATATTTGATTTGAATTTCTGTGTACTGTAGATAATAGAATGTCACCAGGAAAAATGACGTCAATGTATTGAGATAAGAACCGACGTTCACAGTTCTGTTTTAATATAAAAACATTAGTGACATTTTGATGCATTGTGCAACCCTAAATTCTATTGTATACTGTTTTAAAAATAATAATAATAATTTTGAATAGCTATGTATAGTACTGTAGATAATAGATTTTTCTTTAATATGCTGAATATTTAATATGAATTTTTATTCTCTTCAAGGCTTGACATAATATCTGGACTACAAAGCTGAGCTCCACCAGCAGTTGGTGGTTGTATAACATACCCATCCATCACTCTGGATATCTGTTTTGAAACTTACCAGCCCCAGCAACTACAAAGAGACAATGTACTGCCTCCAGTGGTTACTTCCGGTCCTGCTGATCCCAAAGCCGCTGAACCCAGCTCTGTGGTTCAACCATTCTATGTTCATGGGCTTCTACTTGCTTAGCTTCCTGTTGGAAAGGAAGCCATGCACCATTTGTGCCTTAGTGTTCCTCGCAGCATTGTTTCTCATCTGCTACAGCTGCTGGGGGAATTGCTTCCTTTACCACTGCCATGACTCTCCACTGCCAGACTCTGCACATGATCCCAACATTGTGGGCACCTAGACTCCAGATCCTCAAGGAACCTTCCTTAAAGCTTCTTGGACAAACCATGGACAGTGTCTGTCTGTGAATGAACAAAAATCTAATGAAAAATGCTGAGAAACTTGCAGGTGATGGAGAGCCTCACTGAAGTCACACATTAATTAATCACAAATTAACCTCTTGCTGTTATTTTATTTTCCATTTTCCAAAGCAAAGATGTCTTAAATCTTGTCCATCGGTTGCTTGAAGGGTTCTTCTATTTTAATCTTTCAGCCCAACTTTTCTTAAATTAAGTGGATGTTGAAAGATTCTAATGTGTGAGCATGTATGAGTTTTATTTTATAAATTTCTGTTCTCATCAGTCAGTTTAAATCCCATGGTTTGCGGTGACTTCAATGGTGGTGAATGTCCAAACTGAGCATACTACAGAACAAGGTTATTGAAAGTAATAAGTTGTACATTTGTACAGCTCAGTTTGTTTAAATGCTGTTGCAGCTTTTAATTCAATAAAGTTCATAATGTGCAAATTGACTTTGAGTTCTGTAAATGCTGGAACAACGGTAAGTGTTATTTCAAGGGGACACCTGGAATGTGGGGTTGATCATATTTGAAGTATATTTGTTCACGGTCCCTAAAATTGTATTCAAATATGAAAATGTGAACCCGGTTTATGTTAAATTATTTGTTTATTTTAACTTATTAGAAACAATTATACTGCATTCTCCCCCCCCCCCCCTAAAAACCAACACGCTTAAATCCTTTGTCTTTCTGAATTATTCCAGTTCTTATGTAACAAATCTCTAACTAACGATTATCAAAATATTGTTTCCAAACAGAATGGAATGATTCCGCCCATAATTGTTAATGCTTTCTTGTACAAAACAGTTGGTACCACAGAAGATGATGTATGCTTTGGCTTGCAATTTAATCTATTGAATTGTCAGTGATGAAGCAAAAGGCCTAATGTGCTACAGATTCATAACAAAAATAAAGAAAATGCACATTGTAGGCACAGTGGTGTAATGGTTTGCACTGTGGCCTCGCGCCTCTAGGATAGAAGGTTTGAGGATCGAGTCTTTGTAACCCTCGATCATCTTTTTTGCGCTTTGGCCTGGAAATTTTAGGTGGTTGAAGTAATATTTTAAGCCAAAAATTTCAGCTCAAACTTTCCACACAGCCAGAAACTAAACCTTATATTGAGCGCCAAGACGGGTAAAGTGGCTCTTAACTTGGGAAGGTTAACAAAAATAACTTTTCAAAACTGAAAAATAGGTAAGCTCACAATCGCATCTTAATTATAATACACATACCCGATCTGAGGCCTGAATAAGGCATTTCACAGAAGCTAATTAATTTTCCCAGAGCAAACGAACAAGGCCCTGTTGAGCACTAAGTGAACATGGGTTGCTGTGACTGATTTGACCAGAGGGCATGGGGAACACCTGGTGTGACATCATACATAAAATACGGGCTGGAATACACATTTTCAAAGACATAACTTAGCTATTAACATTCATTGTGCAGGACTGTACTAGCCTTGAGCCACCCCTGATTATATCATATTTGTTTGTTTAATATAGTCTTGAGTTCTCCAAGCTTCCCGAAGGAATTTTTTGGCTCTCATTTTTTCAAGTATTTGGCTTTCATGTTCAATCCAGTCCCTCTACCTGACCAGAGAAATGAATTTTGTTAAAGGAACACAGTGAGCTATGAACCATTCAAGCATAAACATCTAACTTGTCTAAGCAGTGAGAGACATGAATGAACATGTAATATGAAGAAATGAGGGCGGCTCAAGACTGAGTGCAACTTTAAACATGGAGTTTTAAAAGTAAGTATGTAACATTGGGGAAAATACTGCAGTGTAAATATTTTTTAGCTTTAAGGGATCTAATAAAATATTTACACGACAGTGAAGGAATGTAGAACACCTGAGTTTCCAAAAGCTTTCACCTCAATATTCACTTCACATGTGGAACATGATTTTTTCCCCCCATCATGATGCAACATAGACAAATATAAAGGAAAACATGAAGTGTGCATCATTATATATGGGCCTCGACCCAAAAAAAAAAAAAGAAGGTTGCTAGATCATAGTGATATAATCCCGCATAGGCAGTGCTGAAACCCCGCCCCTCCACCAATAAAAATGATCCAAAATATCAGTGGTTTAACACAGACTGTACTGTAGCTTAATTATGCACATAATTTTTGATACAAATGCTATGGAACGTGAGCCTTCCTTTCTAATTGTTCTAATTTACAAGTATCAGAACTGACCAGAGCTAATCTGTCCTTTTTGTTCCTAAGTGTTACCCGTGGTTTTTATTTTGGGGTAAGCCCACTACATTCACAAATCTTTTTATTGTTGAATTTGACAATGATACACCGACCTGTGTGTGCTTTAAGATGGATCGGCATCCCGTCCAGGCTATATTCCGCCTTGTGCCCTGTGCTGGAAAAAACGTTTTTCTTCCCCAGTGAAAGACTTGTGTAATAATGCACTTTAGTTGTCTTATGAGGTCTTTCAGGGTGCTGCTAAGCTCACCAGTGCATTCCTTCTATTTGGAATCTTTGCTGATTTGGCCACTCCTACAGTTTCTGCTATCTCACTAATATTTTTGTTGTTGTTGTTGTTGTTGTTGTTGTTGTTGTTTGGCCTAATGATGGCCGCCTTCACTTCACGCATCATCACATCTTTGGACTTCATACTGAGAGCTCCCATGAACTGCTACCAAACACTTGGGATCAACACAAGTCTTATCACTAGCTATGTTATCATTGACAATAATCATCCAACATAACATTTTCAGCCTGGAAGTTGATCTGAAAATGTACATGATGAAGGAATTTAATCAGAATCAACTTTTCTGGCATGCACAAGGTGATTTCTGACTGCTGTGAATCTGCCAGAGACCTAGAGGAAAAGGAGAGACTTCAGAAGAGAAACAATCAGATCAAGTGTTTACATGGCTACTGTGTACCTACTAAATGAATTATTAAATGTGTTATTATTATTATTATTATTATTATTATTATTATTATTATTATTATTACCTACTAATGGATTATTATACACCCCATCTCTCATCCTGATTGAAAATTCCTTCTGATCAGACTGGATCGGGTCAGACTGTCCCGACTGAGGCTTTTACACAATGCAGTTTTATTCCACGCGGCTATTATTGTGAGTATTAGTGGAATCCATGTAAATGCAAACAGTCACTGTCCACATGGACCTGAGTGTAAATGAACAGAATTTGTCGTAAGATTAGCATGTCTAGCAAACTAAAAACTTACTTATATCAAATTCTTCCTTTAGTTAGTTTGTGTGTGTGTGCACGCCTACACCCATCAGCCATAACATCAACATTACCGCCAGGTGAACTGAACTACTTCTGGTCCGATCGCATAGAAAAGCCCTTGCAGCACAAATAGCAGAAATAGGTCAAGGCTGGCCACAACAGAAAGGCACCAGAACATCAAGTACACCACAGTCCATAACACAGTGGGCCCAGGAGTAAAAATCCCTAAGTTCTCCACATTCCATAGGTCCCAATCTGAGCGATCAACCATGACATGTGCCGGGGCAAACAAGTCCACAGAGGCCCGACCCACAGCACCTCAGGGACTTACCGCTAACATCCTGGTGCCAATCATCACAGCACACACCAGGAGCCCTGTGAACCATGTCCTGAGAGGGGTCAGAGTGGAAGTGGAAGTCCAAGGAGACCTCAACACCTAGGTGGCTTTGAATGTTAATAGGTTTAATGTTCTGGCTAATCGTCATATTATATTGGTGTATGTACTGTAATTCTGGTCGCATGTTAACTACAAAAAAAAAATAAAATTGAGGGCTACACAAGACTGACTCCATGAAGTAATAACATTTAATGTTTTTTTTTTTTTTTTTGCAAAAAGTAGGCAAGAAAAGAAACATAAAAGTATGATACAAAGTACCAAAAAGTATTTATGACATGACTGCTATAATCACTTAATTAATCTTTGTTTTAATTATATAAAAAATTTAGGGTGTGTAAAAAAGAAGATGAAAAATACTTAATTACTTCTAATAATAATCATTACTAATTACAAAAAACATGTACACTGCTCACCCATAAAACTCACAATATGGATCTAAACATCAAATATTGTACTTAAGATTGGTTAATTACTGCAGTGATTAAGTGTGTCAGCTGGTGACATTTCTTTTTAACCCCAGCTGATGCAGTGGGTAGCGGAGGTGATGGGCTCTTCCACTGTGAAGGCTGTTGCTTTGTCTCGGGGTCGTACCCAGACACTCATACAAGTTTCATCCACAGCACGCTGACGGAGTTCTTGACAGACTTCAATGCACTGCTGAATGGTTTCAACATTTCTCATGGTTGATGGGGTTGAAGATCTTCCTGATCTTCTTGTCGTCTTCCAGTGATGTTCCTCCGCTCTTGAAGCACGCGTGCCACTCAAAACACCTCAAACGACTCACTGCAGCATCGCCGTAAACTTGCCGAATCGTGTCAAATGTCTCTGTGCAAGATGTACCCAGTTTCACACAGAATTTCACGTTTGCTCTTTGTTCTAACATTACAGTACAGACCAAAAGTTTGGACACACCTTCTCATTCAAAGAGTTTTCTTTATCGTGTTCTTTATTGTGTTCTTTAGCCCAAACAAGTCTCTTCTGCTTGTTGCCTGTCCTTAGCAGTGGTTTCCTAGCAGATATTCTACCATGAAGGCCTGATTCACACAGTCTCCTCTTAACAGTTGTTCTAGAGATGTGTCTGCTGCTAGAACTCTGTGTGGCATTGACCTGCTCTCTGATCTGAGCTGCTGTTAACCTGCGATTTCTGAGGCTGGTGACTCGGATGAACTTATCCTCCTCAGCAGAGGTGACTCTTGGTCTTCCTTTCCTGGGCCGGTCCGCATGTGAGCCAGTTTCTTTGTAGCACTTGATGGTTTTTGTGACTGCACTTGGACACTTTCAAAGTTTTCCCAATTTTTCGGACTGACTGACCTTCATTTCTTAAAGTAATGATGGCCACTCGTTTTTCTTTTCTTCACTTAGCTGCTTTTTTCTTGCCATAATAAAAATTCAACCTGTTTGAATGAGAAGGTGTCCAAACTTTTGGGCTGTACTATGTGTGTTTACCTACTAAATGGATTATTAAATGCATGTAAATGGTCATACTGTCTCTGTCCAGAAACATGTTTCTTTTAATACCTCATTTACAATGATTGACACTATTATGTTTGTTAATTAAAATATTTTACACTCATTTATATGTTCAATGGTTTTATATAAAAAAAAAGAGCTGAATAAAGTCCTAGTCCTACTGTTGGATATTGCTGAATTGTCTTTTTTCCCCCTACTGTAATTCCTTAAACCTCTTGATGTCTTCTGATCAGCAACAAATGATTTAGTGTCATCACTACAAGATTGTGATTTCAGTTTTTAGGTTTTTATAACTTTCCTCTTGTAACTCAGCAGAGATCTGGTCCATCCTCTGGAAGGCTTTGTGGCCTTTTTTCCCTGCAATAAAAACAGCAATATCAAGTTAATATTAAACATATTCAATGTAACTCTGATACACTGTGTGTAAAATGTTGCTCTAAAACAGGCTGCTTTCAACTGATTAACTTTTATTTATGTTTCTCTTTTTTTATTTAATTAATGTCTAATTGTGAACTATAAGAATGAATGTAGAAATATTATACTGTAGTACAATACACTCAGTGAGCTTACTTAATTAGGAACACTATACTGATATTGGGTTGGGGATTTTGGGTTGCACTCAAATCAGCTACAATGCTTCGGAAACATTTCTTTGAAATTCCAGTCCATGTTGACATAATTAATGACTGAACAGAGAGTGAGATCGTGACACACAGATACAGCAGCTTGACACTCACCTTTCTGAAGCTCTTTAGAAGTGTATCATTATTTCTGTCAATGTTACATGCAAATCCCACATTCATCCATCTTCTAATAGAATTACTGTATAACTGGCTCATTATGAGTGAATTACTTCTCCAACACTAAATAAATAAGATGATTTAGCCAGAATAGCCCTCTCTCTGTGGATTGTTATTGACTCTGGCAACTATTAATGACAGAGAAGACCTAGGAAGCAGAAGCATGCATGCTGGTTCGAACAATTTTCTGGGCAAGTGAGATAAAACTACTACCACCATTTTTCTCATCAACATCAGATCTATTAACAACAAAACAAACATCGTTTTTGAGAGCAAGCGTATGGGGTATGCATTTGCATACAACTGGTGCAATAACACCAAAATCATTACTATAATATATAATATGCGCATCATTGGGATCTTGAGTACAGTTTCTCAATAATTTTAATTATTTGCTGTTAAGGTAGGTAAAAAAAAAAAAAAGGAAGTATAATTGTTACATATCATAGTTTAAATCCCAACTGCAATATGTACGTTGGCCGTGAAGTGCAAAATAACATTCAAAAACAAAATAACAAAACCCACAACAAAATAACAAACCCCAAAACAATAAACCAAATAAGAAAACACAATGACATATCCAGAAACAAAATACCAAATGAGAAAACTCAACGACAATTCAGTCAAACCGGAAAAGGTAGGTATAGTTCTCAAATGAAATTCTTAGCGCTGATTGGAAGAGACATCTGTCACTCAAAACATACAAGCGGTACTGTCAAGTGAAGTCAAACTTATTTTAAAAGCACATTTAACACTTTAACTTAGTAACAATTTAACTTAGTTAACCAAAGTGATGTAAAATCCTAAAATACTGAAATGAATCCTTAAATGAAAATACATCTACATGTCCGTGCGGCTGCAGTACTTCCTATATATTTTGAGTAACAGATGCCTCGTCCAATCAGCGATAAGAATCAACAAGCTGAAAAAGTTAGGTGTGGCTTGCGAAAGACATTCTTACTACTGATTGGACGAGACAGCGGTAGGATTTAATTCGCGACCCAACGTAAGCATGTTGATTCTTACCGCTGATTGGACGAATCATCTGTCACTCAAAATATACAGGAAGTACTGCAGGCTCACGGACATTTAGATGTATTTTCTTTTAAGGATTATTTTAGGATTGTACAACACCTTGGCCAACTAAGTTAATGTGAATTAAAGTTAAATGTGCTTTAAAAATAAATTTGACTTCACTTGACAGTTCTTCATGTCTGTTTTGAGTGACATATGTCTCTTCCAATCAGCGATAAGAAACTATACCTACCTTTTCCGGTTTGACTGAATTGTCGTTGTGTTTTCTGATTTGTTATTTTGTTTCTGGATATGTCGTTGTGTTTTCTGATTTGTTGTATTGTTTTTTTTTTTTTTGTTGTTGTTTGTTTGTTTGTTTAGATTTTGTTATATTGTTTTGGAATTTGTTATTTTGTTTTTGGTTTTGTTACGTTATTTTTTAATTTGCTATTTTGGTTTAGGTTTTGTTATTTTGTTTTTTAATTTGTTATTTTGAATTTGGTTTTGTTTTTTTGTTTTGCACTTCTCGGTAATTGCAAGGTAATTTTTTTTTTATCAAACTGTGCCACCCGAGTCACAACTACTCTTAAGGACTGTATCACTGCTTCCACATGCTGTGGCAAAACCATATACTGTACACTGCCACTACAATCAACCTAAAGCGTGGCATCTTAAAGACTAAAAAAATATATAATATTTATTTGTTGTAATAATTTCTTGGAAATGATTCTAATAGTTTGAGATATTAAATTTTTTATATTGATTTTTTTTATTAGCTGTAAACTGTAATAATCAAAATATGTGTGTGTGTGTGTGTGTGTGTGTGTGTGTGTGTGTGTGTGTGTATGATTAAAGTCTTTACAAAGGCTTTTGCACTGATTTCTGGAGCCTTTTTTGATGATTGAATTATTTTTGATCAATGTGATTTTTACCAAAGTAACAGAGTTATTCAAGTATCTGTCCTATTTTACAATTGCACCAAAACCAGCAAACTCGGACTCAATAGAGTTATAGGTACAATATGTACAATGTACAGTTTTTAATTGAGTCTCTCGGTCAGAAAGCACAGAAACTCTGGCCTGGGATAATTTTTTTTCACCACAAACTAAAGTATGAATCTAAAGATAAATTCTGACTGAATTCTGATTCAGGTCTAAATTGCTGTATATTTTTGTCCTGGAACTTCAACCAAAAGGAAAAAAAAGGATTTACACATATTTACTGTCTCTGAATCTCATTAATGGTATCACATTTACCAACATTTCCCTGCTTTCCTCCTCACGTGTGTACGTTGTAAAACGGCTGTATATTGCTGTATATTCATGCAGTTTGTGATACACTCTTAAATTATAATAGTTGTACTTGTGGCATTAGAATAAAAGCTTACCAAATGACAGAATGGTCTCTCTGGCTGCATTCCTCAAGTCTTCATCTGTGCAGTGCCACAGTTCAGCCACCAGCTCAGCACACTCAAGCGCCTAGGACATACAGTAGGTCACATATGAAAGATTTGACTTAATCTAAGCTTTTTGTGAGCCATTATTTATAAGTGGATCATTTAAGTAATTAAGTAACAGGACTAAAACCAGAGCAGACCACTACCAACAGGATAGACAATTTTCATAAGAAGGTAAAAGTGATCAGTCAGAATAACTTGTTAGTGTATTGCAGTACTTAGTATCTATAAGAGGAAAAATTGAGTTTTCATCCTGTGATGGATTGGCACCCTGTCCAGGTTGTAACCCGCCTCGTGCCCTAAGTCTCCTGGGATAGACTCCAGGTGAGCCAGGCCTGAGTGAGTGAGTGAGTGAGTGAGTGAGTGAGTGAGAGTTTTCATCAGGAGTTTCTGACATACTCAAACTAGTCGATCTGGCACTAACAACCATGCCACGAGTAAAGTCACATTTTCTTCATTCTGAATATTTCGAAGTGAATATTAGCTGACTTTATCTGTATGATTGCACTGTGCTGATGCTTTATGAAAGGCTGAATGGGTAACTGCAGGTGTCCAGGTTCCTCTTAAAGTAACTTGTGAGTTTCATTTTTAGATATTTGAAAGCGGTTATATAGTCTCTGATGTTGTCCTTATATAATACCTTATTAGCAACGTTGGCACTGATTTTAATGAAAAATAAAAATGTTTACCTTTAAGCATTTCAGGGCTAAACACGCCTGCTTTTGCACTTGAATGTTGTTGTCTTTCAACAGCCATGTATAGTGAACCAGGGCCTGTCAAGGTGAACAACGGCAGATCTAATGCAACATGTCTGTATGTTAAAATGTCGATTTTTAACTTAAACATAAACGGATCTGAATATTTGGAACATATGAAAGTTGTATTATGTTGCTTATTCCGTACCTTTAATCTAAAGGACTTATTCGCCGATGCCCTACTGATACACGAGTTTGCTGAAACCACAACCTTTTGACTATCATCTGTAAGTAGGCTGGCGAGGAGCTGGAGGGTTTGACTCATTGGTTGAAGTTCTGAAATCCTCCGTCTCTTCAGCTTCTTTAGAACCCTTCCCCTCTTTGGGCTCTCCAGACATGATAATAAATACACTAAAACAAGAAGAAGAAAAAAACATATTTAATAAGTAATGTGACAGGTCTGTGAGTATATGTATATACAGTGGGTTCAGAAATATTTTAATATTTATTCATCCGGAGATCGTTAGTTCGAATCCCGGGTGGTGCTGTAACCTCTCGCAGCCGGAGGTCTAGAGAGAGCTGATTGGCCGAGCTCTCTCAGAGGGGAGGGATGAGAGGTACTTAGTGCTCCCACATTAATCACGGCTCTACAGCCAGTCAGGGGCGTCTGTGAGCTCGCGCAACGGAGGGAGCGGATAGCGCTGTCCTCCCAACCTCCCAACGGTGCGCGAGCGAGCAGTTCGAAAAGATGCGGTCGGCTGGCGTCACGTGGTTCGGAGGAAACACGTGATAGTCTTTGGCCCTCCCAGCTGAGTGCTAGTAGTAGCCTTAATGTGAGAGCCCCCTAGTGACGGGGAGGAATTGGACACGACTAAATTAGGGAGAAAATCGGGGAAAAATCCAAAAAAATAAAAAAATATATTTAAATATTTATTTATTTTTGCACAATTTGTTGATTTAATTTATGAGTTTATTTTAAATAGATTGAATTTATTTTTTAGACATTAAACTACACACAATAACTCACAGTCAATAGTCAAGCAAGGTTTTTAGATTTTTTTGCAAAATATTTAACATCACTCTTTGAGGGTACAACCCTTTGTTCCACACACCAAGTAATCATGGGTTAGAGACGGCCTCAGTTTGGTCTTAGACGCTAGTTAGCTTTGTAGCCGTGAACAAAATCAGAGTTCCGAGCAATGATTAGTAGAGTAAGGAGACAGAGACAAAGCGCTGTTTAAGCTGACTGACAGGTAGTGTAATGAACGATTTTTAGATGCACATGGCCCCCTGCTCTTACGCTTTATATCACTATTTGTGGGAAACTTCTCGTCCAATCAGATTACTCAGTCAGAACTAACTGTTGTATAGTACTGACTCTAGATGCGAATAGACCAATCTAAAAAGCTAAGTCTTAAGAGCCTGCGTGCACTCTGCAACAGAGACTTGCGCATACCAGAAAGGAGCGAGCCTTGGTGCAACACTGGAGAATGAACTCGCAAGATTGTACGTCTGAAGTAATTCCAATCAATACATAGGGCCATACATAATTATGTAAGGCCTTCAATGGTACACAGTAATATTTTGAACTTGATGCTGTAGGACATTGGAAACCAGAGCAACTGAACAAGAATTGGTGTGATGTTCTGATCATTTAAAGCTCATAATACGCCTTCATTGTTTGTAGAAACTAGTGGTGTAGGGCTACACTGTGCACATACCTTCTCTGGACATATGCGAGATATGCTCTCCAAAGTTGCTGATCTTCCAGTTGGTGAGGTAGACAAGTAACTGAAACAAAGACACTAGATCTCTTGTGCACGGTGCTAGTGGAACCATCATAGAGCAAGCCTGGACCTGCTGCACCAAGTGAGCAAAGACTAAGGGAAAGATTGGAAAATGAATCCTAAATTAATTGCATTACATACGGTACCATACAATCTCATATAATACAAGACAATAGAAACCTTTATCAGCTTGGCCTGGCAACTTGGCTCTGACTTTATGAATGAACCGTCTGCGTAGCATTCTGAGGAATGAGTCGGCAGCGCAACAAAATGCCGGCGTATTTCCACAGCACTCGCTCCACAACATCATAAGATTTCTCGGCTTTGGTGCCTCAGACCACACTAAAGGAAAAATCAGGTTATGACAAAAACAGTCGGCTTGTTCTTATAAGAGCAGCTATGAAACAAAATTCTGATATTTCTTGAAATGTAAACTTAACACTCTACACTACTGCTCAAAAGTCTGGGGTCACTTGCAAATTTCTATGGTTTTGTTTAGTGATTTATTTTCTACATTTTACAACAATACTGGGGAGTTAAACTGGGGATATAAAATATCACATGGAATTAGGTAATTATGTAACAACAATAAAAGTCAGCCTTGAACTGGAAGCATGAAAAATACATAAAGCATCTGTGAGGCTTTGACAAGAGCCAATGACTGGGTGCCACCAAAAGACCAGTATATTTCTAAATACACTATCCCCAATATGCAGCCAGCCACGATGCACTGTGTGTTCTGAAAGCTTTCTGTGATAACCCGCATTCATTTGTTCAGCAATTTTGTCCTACTGTAGCTGATTTGTGGGATCATTCCAGACAGGCTAGCCGTCACCCCTCGCCCGTCCGTCAGAGTGCACATGACCCTGCTGATGGTTCACTGGTTGGGATTCCTTGGACCCTTCTTGGTGGGTCTAACCAATCATAATTTGCCTTGTCGAAGTGCGTTCCTTGTGCATTTCCTGCTTTCAACACACATCGAGGACTGACTATTCACTTGCTCCCTAATATATCCATCCCCATTCACAGATGCCATAGTAATTAAATCTTCAAGTGTACCGCACTTCATCTGTCGGTGGTTTTAATGTTATGGCTGCTTGATATTATTCATAAGGACAAAAACTGGGGTATAACACAGAATTTTGTAATGCAACACGCCTTCAGTTAATAATTAAAGCAAATTGATCAGCTTCACCACTATGTGTACTGTATAGGCACTTACATTCTGCTGCTGAGATGTCATAAGTTCTCCTCTGTGTAAAAAAGCTGATTTTTGCAAGCACAGACGTTTGGCATGATAGTTCTTCCAGGATATACTGTTGCATGTAGTCCAGATTAGTCACCCTCAGTGCCTGTAAAATTACTCAACAAGCAGCTTAGTATTAGAATATTGCTCACTTTATCTTGCTAGATGCAAATAAATGTAACTTCTGAAGTTATTCTTTTTTTCTTCGGCTTTCTTCATTTATTCTAGGGATCACCACATCAGATCATTTGATATTTGATTTTACACCAAATACCCTTCCTGACGCAACCCACCCATCTTTAGAGGCTCGGGACCGTCACCGAATCTCAGTGGCTAGGGGCCTTTGAAGAGTTAAGAGCCTCGACACCTGAACATCTAATCAGCAACCAGATCTTTTGTCTTTTGTTCTCTATCTGTCTGTCCTGAAGTGAGACTGGGGGTCATGTGAGAGAGAGCACCCTGTGTTTTGCTGTTAATATTGTCATGATTTTTAATACCATATGCACAGTGAAAAAAATCAAGAGCTCACCACTGCCCTTACACGGTCCTCTGTTATAGACTTGTCATATACCCAGCAGCTTAAATGACATAATAACAAACTTACATGGCACTATTGTGTAATGACAGGAACTGACTTAAAGACTAACAGTTTATCATCCACTGCATAAGATGTTACAGATATTTGTGTTTCATGCATATGAATATGGACTGACAGGCATACAGTATTATGCGGTCTTACTCTCAGTAGTGCAATACAGATGTTGAGGTGGATCTCCAAGGCTTGATCCAGAGTGTACTCCCCAGTGCTGAGTAGACATGGATTCTCACCGTCTGTTCTTTTTGCAATGTGCCCTGGACGTTGCCCTTCTGATGACATTGATGTATCTTCTGACATCCTCTCTCGACTTGTCATGTTGTTCTCTTTGAGCCTGGAATGAACCCAGATTAAAACTATCAATACGGTATAACGTCTGCAGCAGGAAATTGCTCGTAAAATTTGATATTCCTCCACATCTATCACTTTCATGGTTCAAACCAAATTGACATTTATTTATTTATTTTCAGTGGAAGAAAACCAAATTATGAAAGTAAACTGTCTTATGAGATACTTTCATTTCATTTGCTGAAATATCCTTCATATTTTGTCTGCTTGTTTCATCTATGCAGCTTCCTCTATACTGCATACCTCAGAATATCCAGAGAGCTTTGTTTGTATTTATTCTAAAGTTGTAACCTGGACAATAAGCAATATATTTAACGTTAACTGAATCCATACTGGAGCGGATGTGAGCTTAAATCTTGAAATCTAAATATTATATTTATCTCGCAGTTCTTCTATGCCATCCAGTGTCTGTATACATTATGTCTATAATGATTGATTGGTTGCTTATGCCAACTTCTACGTCAATTGACTTCTAGTCTACCTAGTGTCCATGAGCCTGCTGCTACTCTTGCAAGAGTTGTTGTCTTCTGTGTTGAAGTCAATGGAAAGAAAGTCAAAACTGCCCAGCACCTCTTCCTCCTCTACATCTAGTGCCTCTCTAGAAGAGGTCTGAGGATTGGAGATGTCCCTCTAAGAAGTAAGATAGAGTCAATGGGACAAACATGGGTGATCGCTCATTAAACATCTGTTTCGTAACTGTGATACTTTTTAAACACACAAAGCACAAGATCACCTTTAAAACCTGGTGAAGCTGATGTATTTGTTGATTCAGATGTTTTAATGCTCTCTTGTCAAAACTCATCTCCTGCAAGGCAGCAGTAACCTGTGCTTGTGCCAGGCCAACTTTCATGGCCATTGCTCTTTTTTGCGAATTCCTTAAAGCCACAGCAGAGATCTTTGGCTTTTCCTCAACTCCTTCTTCTACCTCCTGTACCATGAGATCATCGTTAGCTTTTTTCAACTTCACTGGTTCCAATTCCTGGTTCGTGGCCACCGCACCATTTCGTTTAAGAATGTCAGGAGTGCTACAATGCTGATAAAGACGTATGGTGTCTCGGTTGCTGTACTCTGAACTATGAGAGCTGGTCTCAGGCTCTGAAGGACATGCACCACTTTTATCACCCTAAAGACAGCAAATTCAAGCATAGATGATCATGCAGTGATTAGAACATTATGCTTTTTTGCATTTAAAATGTAATACTAATGTAGTTTTGCGTTTATTCTACCTCTCTGAGGGGTGTCTGTAAAAGGTCATCCACATTATCCATTAAATCACAATCCATGGAAAGGTCCGGGAAGATTGGAGGATGACTGGCCGTTTCATAGACGAATGGAGAGAGAGCCTGGGAAGAATCAGACAGATAGATAAGTTGAGACACCCCTGTATTTATGTGAGCCAACAGAGAAAGAGCCACAAGCATTGTGAAACTGGTGCATCAAGGTACAGTATGTGTCAATGAAGAGATGCATGAACTTATTTAAGGTTTCATGCACCATGCATGATATGTTTTAAAAACTTAAAAGTTTTTTTTTTATATATATATATAAATAAAAAGTCATTTCTTTGTGAAGGTGGTAGTAGGTGTATACGGCTCACTGGTCTTTTCCTGCTTTGGGAAGAATGTCGACTGGTTGATGTCGACATGAGATTCTTAACCACGTCACTGTCAAAAGGACTGTATATAAAGCAAGAATGTGTAAAAGATATTAGAAAGTAAGATGCAGAGTGTAGATGTGCTAAGAATGTGTTTTACAAATGAAGATGTACTACTCACCTCCAGACCACCTCCAGTTGGAGTTTGATGGTTCCCAGTTCTGTAATGTCAACAACTATCATTTGTGGATGAGCAGTGTAGAAGTCTGTGCACTTACATGTCACCATTCCAACTAAGCTGGAGCTCAGGCCCTTCACCTCTGAAACCTACATGACATGATATCATATTGGTGCTTTTGTTCCTTTGTAATTTGTGCAAATACTGTACGTGTATAAAAAATGACCTTTGACATTTGCATTCTGGTGTCACATATAGGGCTTAGATATGACAGTTTGGACCGTGTTAAATCATTCAGGTTACACATTCATTAACATTGGTTATACAGTAATAAACAAAAAACCTACAGCTTCTACAAATCATGGACCAATAGATCATGGCTTGATAAAGAGCCTCTAGTTCATTTCCTTTCCCATTACTTCACCAAGGAGCTCTGTGTCCCATCTTCACGATGTCCATGATGATCCTCAGCAATACCTGTACATCTTAGGTTAGAAGAACATACAGTAGATGGGTGGATCTGGATATAAAACTCTACTAACCAGCGAGGGCAGCCTGTAGACTACCAACTGAGAGCCAGGTGGATACTAAATCTGTCAGAAGAGCTATGTTTGGGTGTAGTTGGTCTGTTCCTATAGTGGCACTGCTAGTAAATGACCTCCACTGTGTTGAAAGGAGGAGACAGCCCGGCACTGGACAAGCAACCAGAGATCATTGTACTGAATCAGTTTTTTCATGAACTTTTGTCCAGCACCTTCCCTTGGGTTCAGCTCCACCAACCCATCACATTTGTTGAGTCCACACTGAGATACAACAAATTCTGCGCTTTGCGTAAGTGTTTAACCCATTGTACATTTAATTGCGTTTAAAATGGATTTCATTGAGATTGTTGATTTTTTTTTACCAAAAAAACACAATAAGTTACTAAACAATGTTTAGCCCACAGAAGCATATTAGTTACAGTACAGAAAATACAAGTATAGTACGGACAGTGCCCTTTGTGGACTTTGACAGGCTATAAAAATGTCCAAAGTCAATGCAGCTGTCTACCAGGAGATTTCCTTTTCCAGCACTTAGCATCTATGTGCAGTTAATGTATGTAATGTAATATAATGTAATTGCTTTTTTGATTAATCTTAGGAAATACTATTTTCTAAGATATTATTTTCTAGAATTTCTTGAGCTTGAAGTCATACTCATTAAAGCAGAAAAGGCTTGAATTATTTCACTTTACAGTATGTGTAAAGGTGTGTTATGAGAGGTTTACTTTTGGAATTAAATTACAGGGGGGGGGACCCTATTCCTGCCTTGGGTCTGCATGGAGCATGGAGTTTGCATGTTCTCCCCGTGCTTGTTGGGTTTCTTCCAGCTGCTCCAGTTTCCTCCCAGTCCAAAGACATGCGGATTAGGTTAATTGGTCTGTTCAAATTGCCCAGAGTGTGTGAGTGTGTGTGCTCTGCAATGGATCAGCAGCCTGTCAGTGGTGTACCCTGTCTCATGCCCTAAGTCTCCTGGAATAGGCTCCAGGCCCCCCCGACTTTGTATACAGGATACAGAATAAAGCGATTAGTGAGTATTCACAGTACTAAGCATCTTAGAGTAGGAAATCACTGCTCAGTGGGCCAAAATTCTCAGAGTAACGTCATTTTGGTCCTACATTTAGGTCAAATTCTTAAAATGGGAAACCACTCTCACCTCCACCAAAATGTAGGAGAGCTGCTTTGAAAATGAAGGTTTCACCAAAAATTATTAAACCTACAGCGTCTTGTATTGGCTGTAACATGTTAATATAAACTTTTAGGGGGTCATATTCAACAAATTCCAAAAGGATTGAACTAAATGTACTGCAGAATTAAATGCAAAGGTTTTCATTGTGGCACAATTCCTGACTGTAACGCTAAGGCTATTATCATGCTGCTCGTCTTACACCTGAAATTGAAAAGTGTGTTATTGTACTGTAGGCTTTTGCTTGTAGATCTTTCTATTTTTTTCTATTACCTTTTTGGGGATTTCGCCCAATTTTATCTCCAACTTAGTCGCAGCCAATTCCCGCCCACTCCTCTGTTAGGGCACTCTCCCTTCAAGGTGACAACTACTGTAGCAACCAGGGAGGGCAAAGGCTGTAATATGCTTCCCTTAAGACATGTGACATCTCCGACTGCATCTTTTTGAACTGCTGTTTATGCAACATTTGGAACAGTGTAATACACTCAGCAAAGCGCAAAGGATAGCAAAGCGCTATCCACCCCTTCTTCTTACATGAGCTGACAAACACACGTGATTGGCTAGTGTCTCATATGATTGATGTGAGAGTAAAGGTATGCCACCACTACTGCCTGAAGGAGCATGACCAAGATGCTCTCTTAACACACATTGGCTGTAGCATCACCCGGGAATTGAACCCGGGCGCAATCTTTGGATTTTTTAAATATATTTTTTTAAATGATCAATATCACTATAATACAAATACAACAAATTATAAAATTTAACATTTAATCAGAAGTATATGAACTCTATCATTCAAATAGTTTCTTCACTCGTGTAACTGATGCAGCCATTAGGAATAGACAAAAAAAAGTGTTCTTTTGTCACAGCTTTCAGAGAAGTTTCAATGTGAACAGATTTGTTTTTTGGGCGCATCCCTCACCTTGATCTCAAAGCTCTCATGGATACGAGGGAGGAAAGCGCTTTCCTCTTCATCCCACACTTGTTTGTCATCAGCCTGGATCTGCCCTCTGATTCTCCACCTCTGTCTTCCCAGACGGATTACCACCTACAAAATGAGAGTGGTTTGGTTTGTGTGTTTGTTTATCAATTGTTGTTTAAACTGCGTGATTGCATAAAATTATTTCACCAGGATAAGGTCTAGAACTAGTATTTACTTCAAAATATATGTGTCAGATGTATAACGTTTCAGATGTTTCATATAGTTGAGCATTTAACAGGGAATGCAATTGTAATCTTCATGTAATAGCATAACACGCAGGAAAGATGAAGGTGATGGATTGACTACTTTTACTAAAAAATAAAAAATATTCAAAAGGATTGGGAGGAATTAAGAGTGATCTGCAATAAATGCTGGTAAAACCTAATTTAACCTAAAACTAATGTGCATTCTAGAGGAAGCCCACCTCAGATGTAGCTGGAGTATTCCATCATCTTATGTATACAATAGTCCTACAGTAGATGCCAGAGGAGCATTGCCAATACCCCAATGGCCCCAATACCTACTTGTGCTGGTTGGTGGCTCTGGAGGTTGGCGTGGAACAGATAAACAAGCTGGTGTTACTCATTGTTTGACTCCTCAAATATATGGCAGAATGTGTCCAGTGTCTCTGGCCAGTGTACTTGGATGAAGCACCTGAACTTTGTTTCTCACATACTGTAGGTTCTCCACTCATTTAATATCTGATGCAGCCATGATAAATAAAGATGCTTTCATCGCAGTCTTCAGAGAATTTTCTACTTGACCAGGTGTGTGTGGGTACTTGCTCTTCCTCTACTCGTCATACTCCTCCCCTGTGCCATATAGCCAGTGTTACACATGTTAGTCAGGAAAATGTGTGTGTTTGGGTCCTACAGTCGCACAGCATGGTGTGCCAGGGCCTTTAATGTCAGCTTCATTTAAAGGACGCAGAGAGGAAGGAGGGCTTCACTTCTACAAGGCTGTGCGATTCTTCTTGGAGCACTCACACTACTGAGTCAAGCCTGTAACCAGGTGTTTGTAATCAGTGGTCCAAATCCAGCCTTTTGTTGTGCTACCCCACCCATACGCTTGCATTATTAAGGATCTGTTGGATCAAGTGATGCAGAACACTTAAACCAAGAAAGAGCTGAGCCAACTGCTGGTAACAAAGAGCCACGCAAGAGGACAACTGTTCCATGAGGCTCATGATAACCCTCTGGCTGGGGGTTTGAAAGAGGATTTAAAAAAATATCTCATGGCGCAATTATATTGTGATAGTGAATCTGTTTAAAGCCCCAAAAGCATCATTGCATCCTCTTCCCTTAATCAAGGACCCATTCAAAAGATTTTCATTGATCTGTTAAATATAACAGTCTGCACACGAGCATTGCTTTCTGTTAGTTTTATTCAAGGTGATACCTGGAAGATATGGCTCTTCACTACATATTAGCTGCCTGCTAGAGCAGAGGCATTTTTCCAGTTTTTATCCCAAAGAATGAGAACGAGGATCTGACCAAGGCTATTACACTTAAATTGTCTAATTTATACAAGTATACAGACCCTTTGTTATGAGACAGCTGAGCTCTGGCACATCCTACTCCTATCAAAGGCCCTTAAGATGCTTCTACAAATTGATTGGAGTCTATCTGTGCCTAATTGAGCTCATGGGACATAATTGAGAAAGGCACACACTGTCTATATGCAGTACAGTAAAGTCTCACAGTAGATGGTGTACGTTGGAGTGAAAAAAAAAGCCCTGAGGTTGAGAGAATCATCTGTAGCTGCTAGACAGGATTGTGTCAAGACAGAGATCTGCGACAGGATACAAGAAACATTCTGCAGCATTGAAAGCACCCAAGAGCATGATAACCTCCATCGTTCTCAAATGAAAAAGATTTGGAACAACCAACGACTTAGATCTGGCTGCCCAGCAAAAAATGAGTAATTGGGGAAGAAAGAGGATCGGAGAGGTAAACAAGAACCTAAGAGTCACTATAGTAAGAGTCACTATAAATGAGATCCTGTGTTCCCTTGTGGAAATGGAAGAGACCTACAGACGTGCTCAGGATCTGAGGCTGTGATGAAGGCCAACAATATCATGACCCACAGCATGATGCTAAGAAAACACAGGAGCAGCTTCAGAACAATCCTTAAAGTGAAAACTTGAGTACTTTCACTGACCCTGCCCATTCAACCTGGTTAAGCTTGAACGATTCTGCCCAGAAGAATAGAAGAAATTTCCAAGAGAAATTGTGCCAAGCTTGCAGCATCATTCACAACCAGACTTGAGTCAGTCATTGCTGCCAAAGGTGATTTGACCATTATTAAACCAAGGGTCGGAATACTTGTGTAAAACTGATATTTCAGTCTATATTTTTAAATTAATTTTTAAACACAGTTTAACCAAAAATGCACTGCCTGGCAAAATAAAGTGATTAATACGGTTAGCTTCTCATTGCATATGTCAGAAAACATATTCTGCGGTTGTGGAAAAGATGTTACTCTATGTTACTCTGTTTCATATTGGCCCTGCATCAAGAAAAAAAACAACTAAAGAGATTGTTGAAACTGCTACAATTGGGATAAGAACTGTATGACGGCCTTATTAAATGCTGGAATTATGGTCTTGAGAAAATTTATTAATTCATTCATCCTCTATGTCTCTTATCAGGGCTCACAACACAAACAGACAATTTTTGGGAACACCAACTGACCTAATCTAAGTTTTTGGACTGTTTGAGGAAACCAGAATACCCGGAGAAAATCCACCAACCACGGAGAGAGAATGTAAAAAACTCCATGCAAACAGACTGGAGGTGGGAATCGAACCCTGACCCTGGAGCTGCGCAGTCACAGTGCTAACCACTGTGTCACTGTGCTGCCTCAATCTATTTAGCATTGGAAAACTCATTTAGCAAATGTAAACAAAATGACGTTTTGTGTAGAATACAATTACAAATTATTATACAGTATAGAGAGATAGAGAGCAAAAGTTTAGGCACCCCGTGATAAATAACAGATTTTGGTGATTTTTTAATTGAAAAGATGTTAACACAGTCTCACTCACAGGAAAAAATGCACAATATTTTCAGCAAACATTGATGCATAGTTACTTTTTATGTCATAAACAAAGATAAAAAAAAAAAGAATAGTTCCAGAGTCTCAGATTCTTTTCACAAGGTTTCAGACCTTAATCAGCTCGTTAGATCTGATGCATGGCAACAGCTGTCATTAGTAAATGCCAGTTTCAAAATTTTACAAATACTTTGACTCTTCAAACCTTGTGCGCACACTTGCGGACACTATGCAAACTTCATATTTACCACATACTGATCCCCTGGACAAAGTCGAGCAAAGCCTGTCAATCCTGTCAGGAAAAAGGGAAAGATTGCACAAAATGAAAGAATTAAAACATAGTAAGTAAGTTAAATAGATATAATCATGAACTTGTGATGAAGATATATATACCTTTCATTTTTATTTGCAGTTTTCCCAGTAAAATCGCCAACTCCTCTTCCATTGCACTCAGATCCTGTAACCATTAACTCAACTTAGGTATAGCACTGTGCTATCAACTTGCATAACTATTGCAGAGCTTGTTCATTTTGTAGTAACCGCAGGTTGACAGGTTAACCGGCCCTACTTAATATTCCAACTGTTGGTATTTGATTATAGGCCGAAAAATCAGGTATATCAGGTTTATTAAAGTGTGCAGTACATGAACATTTTTGGCAGGTAGTATGTAATATTTAACTTTACAATATGCCAATTCCAGGCCTGAAAAGGATGACGAGCGGTATTGCTTAAAATGAACAAAATGAGGTAACTATCTAGAAGTGCACATCAAGAATAATTAATTATAAAAGCAAACCCAGACAAAATGCTGTTATTTTGGACTGAATGCACAATTAATTTCAAATTGAAAGCAAATCATTAAAATCCTTTGGATGATTTCTAATTACTGATTGATATGTTTCAGCTGTTAAATTGTGATTCTTGGATTAATTATGAATTTCCCAGCACACAGTCCCACATTAACCCCACTCAATGTCTTTCAGATGTGCTGGAAAAGCATCTCTATTTCCTTTATATCTGCCTTATAAGGATCTGTGGTAGAATTACAAGGCCACACATTGTGCCCAATAAGGTTCAGGTTCCCTGTATCTGGCCCCTCAGGACATGACCCTGGGGGGTGTTGTGGTGTCTCGCAGGACATTACCAGGACATTACCAGGACATTACCAGGACATTAGCGGCGGATCCATTGGGTGCTGTAGGCACCTTTCTGGATCAAACTTGTTTGTCCAGTGCATCCCATGGGTGCTTGATCTTTTTGCCCACCAGGCCCTGTGCGCAGGAGGCTGTGGTGCACTGGGGGTTCTGGTGGCTTTCTATCATGGCCAGCATTGACTTTTTTCTAGTGAGCTGTGCTGCAGAAGCTTTTCTATGCGATTGGACCAGACAGGCTGGCCTTTGCTCCCACAGGCGTAAATGACCACCAGTTTGGTGGTATATAATCAATAATCACGGTTAATGTGTTAATGTTATATGGTGTTAATGTGTTGGCCGGTTGATGTGTATCCTCCCCAGCCACTTCATTAGATACATCTCGCTATACTAGATTTGACCCACTTTTACCTCCAGAACTGCCTCTGTGCTTCATGTTATAGATGCAACAACAATTTTGGTCCACATTGACAGCACATTTGACAGATTTGTCAGCTGCACATGCCTGATGTAAATCTCCTGTTGCACCACACGCCATGTTTTCTCATGTTTATTACAGCATACTTTGACTCCACCCTGTCACAACAGCACAAGACCAAGGTGGGAGTAGTGATGCTGCAACGGAGTCAGAATATGCATCTGAGTGTATATGTAGCTACTTACAGAGGCGACGCCCTGGCTGACTTCTATAGCGGGGGTGTCTGTCACTGAGGGTAAGCCTTTACTGTATGTGCTGTCAGCCATGCCGAGTTATGCAACCCTAACCCTCAAGTTCGTGTGTGTGTGGGTGTGTGTCTGTGTTAGGTTCGGGTGCACACATACTGTATACCTCCAAGCTGTGTCTGTGATTGCGGGTCAACTCCAGCAGACTTTCTTGTGATGCCCGTGAGGAGGGAGAGAGTGAAAAGGCTCGCTTCATATTAACAGCTCCTTGGCATAATCGCCACTGGATACAATATGTCTCATACAACCCTTCTACCTACAGCATATAAGACATGAACACACACAGCAAGTTGCAGAACTGGAATTTATTAAGCTAAAAGTGGCTATATAAAAACAAAAGCCTGAGGTTTCATCCAAAAAGATAAATGAAAGGTATGTTTCTGGTATGTCAAGAGCTACTTTATCATTTATATATTACAGTATGTTCCTTATATAGTTGTTTTATTTGAGGAGGAAATCCAACTGATGTAAGACACAGAACATGTTTGTACAGTTTAACAGAGTTCTGTTGGTTGCTGGTAAATTGCCTTAAATAATAACAGTTTTATTTTTAAAATAACTTTTTAAAATAGCTTTAATTTTTAGTGTAAGTACCGGATGTTATATATTACTGTATAGTGTATTATACTGTACACTGTAAATTACAGCTGAAAGTTCACCCAAGCTAAATGATCTTTTACAGCAGGATCCTTTCACATAAATGATTTCTTAAACAATTTCACCCTTAACTTTAACACATTTAAGCAAGAATCTCACCATATATGTCATAATTACCTGTTGAGTGAAAATAAAGGTTTCAGTTCCTTACCTTGCTAATTTGGAACTCTAGTCGCCGTATGTATCTTTCCAAGGATTTTATTTCCTGTTGTTTGGGCCAATACATTTATTCAATGGATTGATCAGATTTGACAGCTTCAAACGGCAACATAAGAGAATTAAAAAATAAAAGAAATGTGTGTATATAAAAATTTTTTTTTTTTAAACTCACCTTCTCTAAGTCATAGAAAAAAGCCTAAAAGATAAAAGAAAAGTTGCTTCAAATATTTTACATGTTGCTTATGCTGGTATGATTTTCCTTACGCTGGTCTAGAACTAGATTTGCTGCACAATCTTAGTGTCATTCTCTAATCCTAATATACAGTGTGGTCAATTTCAGTGGAATGGGTTTTAAAAAAAAAAAGAAAAAATAGGTACTGATCACATTTTTTGCCAAAGAGTCAATCTTACCAGTCTTGAAGTCCTTACAGTGTCTGTCTGCTGGGAAGAGAGGAATTCCAGCTTTGTCTTGTGGCCTTCAAGACACTCCCTATAAGCAAAAGCTGATTATTTCCTACAGCTATTAATTTGATCTAAAACATCTCTAAATACAAACCAAAAACAGTATGGACAATATATCCATACATGGACCCATTTCATTGGGTTATCGAGTAAGTTTCTAAACAGAATGGTAGCACAGCGGCTCCTGTATGTAGAACAATAAACCAATTAGTGCATACTTGAGCCCTTTCTGTAAAGCCTGAAAAACTTTGTCCACCTGCTCAGGCTGTTGTCCCCGAATACTGCCATCACCCTGAATAAAAGTGGGAATTCTTACTGATCTTCCTTCCAAGCCTTTGGTGCGCAGAGAAGTGCGAGTAGAAGATAGCCTAGGGAAGGGAAAGGAAGAAAAGAGAAGAAACGTGTGCACTGAAATGTAATTCACTTTTCTTCAGCCTCTTTACCGAACTTTTGTATTCTACTAAACCTACTGTATCTTGAGTTGAATGTCCTGTGAAAAGGCTTCACTACGCGCAGCACTTAATGACTCACAAACTCTTGTCAGTAAATGGATTCCTCTATGTGGTTTGTGGGATCAGTAAAAGACAGCAGGTTTATAGGCCACATACTGAACGTCTAGCAGAACACCACAGAAAATGCTGTGTCCTGTTTCCTCTGTACTCTGTGTGTACAAGGCTGATTTCATCTTTAAATATGTTCGAATTTAGGACTTGAAAGCAACTTTGGTAAAAAAATAAAATAAAAAAAAAACGGTAAAACATGTTGCTTATTGTTGATAGGTTCAATACCTGGTATCAATTTATCGATTAGTTGCACGGCAAGATGAAAACATGGTGAAATACAGAGATATGTCCATGTAACACAGGCACATATGTATTTCTAGACATACTTCAGTAGTAACTATAAAATTATGACCATGAATGAATAGTGCACATACTGTAGCACTGTTTCCTAAATTCCCTCTCCTCCCACATACTCTTTGTGTAGATGAATCCTCAATAGTTTTATAAATATCTAACATATTGAAATCCTCAGCCTCTCCAAACACTCACACAGAAAAAAAGACACGGCAGCGCAGATGACACATACAGACTGGTAGAAAACTTCAGAAATGTTTAAG
Organism: Clarias macrocephalus; assembly: GCA_011419295.1. Classification (NCBI taxonomy): domain Eukaryota; kingdom Metazoa; phylum Chordata; class Actinopteri; order Siluriformes; family Clariidae; genus Clarias; species Clarias macrocephalus. Next base: position 71,709 of record JAAGKR010003297.1, read on the forward strand.
CACACAAAAAGGTTACCTATGTCTGACAGAGAGACTGTTAACCCCAGTGAAGGAGCGACTCCTCTGCACCAGGCCACCTTCTGCTGGACAATTAAATTGCAATTTCACTGACATCCTCTGAACACCTGCAATGCAGACACACATATACATCGTACAACCATGTTTTCTTCATGTCGGAAGATGTCTTCCATAGTCATGGAGAAGATGTTCTTGTGGATCGGAAGGGTCCGATTGTTGGCCTGCATCAAGCAAAGAATACTTTTATGCAAATTTCTGAAATAACTAAAATTGAGTTAAGAACTGTTCGGTGCATTATTAAAAATTAGAAGGCAAGTAATGACCCATCAACCATGTCTGTGATCTGCCTTTTGTCCATTCAAAGCCCTTCATCAGGCTTAATCGGGGGCGAAATGAGCAGAACGTTTGGAGCATTAGAAAAAGTCATGTGGTCCAGATTTACTTTATTCAAGGTCAACGTGTGTATCAGGGTAAGAAGGGAAGCGAGTGAAGCTAATGCACCCTTCATGCTTAATGTCTACTCTACAAGCTTGTGGAGGCTCCATTTAGCTGCACTTACAGTATACTTTATTCTGAAGGTGCTTTGGCAGTAATACCTAATTCTGGGTCGAACTCAGTCTAAAACAAACACTGTCTGACCAAAAAAAGTCACCATTTCAGAACGCTCAAAATATGGGGCTGCATCAAGCAAAGAAAACAAACAAGGAGATTTGACGTGCTGGAACTGGGTTAAGAGCACTTCAGCACATTATCAATACCAGGGAAAATAGTGCTGATCCGTCAACTTTGTGGTTGGAAAAAAAAAAATCATGACTGGAGATCACTGAAACATTTGGTTACATGGTAGACAAAAATCAGCCGTAAAAACTGTAGCTTTGTTTACTGATGAAAATAAGAGCGTTTCCATTCAGTAGGTGTTGGACCACTGATTTGTAGATCAGAAGATTCAAAGGAAGCATACACTGGCACAGTCTGCAGAGATGTAAGTCAGGTTATGAAATATCAGGAGTAAGTAATTTTGTTGGTGTCAGGTCTCGATTAAACAAAAGACATCAAACTTGTGATTGACCACAAAATCATAGAGCAGACAGGCCTTTTGGGAGAGCAAGGGTCCATTAAACAGGCCAATTTGAAACTGGTTTTACTGGAGTTAGGCAAGCTGGTTAGCTTGGTTAGCACATTATGGTCTATAGTCTGGTCAGATTTCCTTGTTCATCATTGCGATGAAGACCAGATCGGTGTTATAGTCTTGGCAAAAAAAAAAAAAAAAAACACAGTGGATATATTTGTAAAGTCTTGGTGGAGGTACAGAAAAGGCGGTTGCTCAATAGATTAAGACTCTAGCTGGAAATGCTCAGTAGGCTAATATTGGACTGGCCAACACAACACGGTAAAGAACAATACCAGGAGCAGTGGCAGCCAAATGTTTGTACAGTACATTCACTCACTGGACAAAAGGCATCTTTTAAAGGGCCCAAGATCAATATAGAACTGATAAAAGTATGAAACCAAAAAAAAAAACTGCATACTTTTATTACTTCATTGGGTCACCTTTAGCTTGAATCACGTGCTTTTGCCTTGACCTTTCACAACCACATTGATTTCAATGTCACAACCACATTTGATTTAAATGGTTGCCTGAGATTGATGACATGACAGTTGAACCAGTAACTCGGAGGTGATGTTGCACGTTTGAAATCTATTTCTCGAGTTGTCAGAACTATTTTTTCACAATATGAGATAAAGGAATTTTGGTATTGTTGTTGTGGAATATGCTGGTGCTATCAGGGGAAACATCCACTAATATGATAACCTGGTCATTCAGTATATTCAGGTACTCTGCTGACGTCATTCTATTGTAATATAACATTGCTGATCAGTTGAAGCAACCCCAGGTCATGTGCACTGTGCATGATGGACTTCAGATGTTTCTCTTCTTACCCTGATATGTCCATAATCCGGACTCATCAGACCACATGACCCTTTTCCTTTGCAGTGTCCAATCCTTATGCGTCCTAGCAAACCAGAGCCCTTTTCTTCTGATTAGTATCACTAACCAGTGTTATTCTTAAGCCACACAGCTGTCTGTTCTCTGAGTTCTCATTGCATTGTTTGTTTGGAAATGCTCTTACTGTTACTATTACTTTTACCTGTGATAGTGAATATAGTGATTTCTGAACTTGACTTTTTACGGTGTTTTTCAAGCAACATTTGCCTGTAAAGCTGGAAGCAGTTCACCGCTATCCTCTCAGGTTTTAATAATGCTTTACATGGTTTTGAGATTCATTTCATCCAAATGACGTTTTTCCAAATAATGCCAATGTATTTTTCTTTTATATTCAATTTTGAATGTGCCAAACAGACATGGGAGACTCTTTAAAACGTTCTCCTGGTACACAGCAGTGTTTTGGATGTTTCAGACTGAATTATAGATTTTTCTAAGAGTATGCAGAAGAAGGCTTTGTCATTTAGGGCATTGAATGTGTGCAAGCTAAATATATATAAAGTATCTTAGAGGACCGGCTCTTTTAGATTCAGTAAATACAGAACTCAACTATTTATTTCTAGTTTTGGAAAGCATGAAAACTGAGTTACATTTTAAGTTGTGCTATCTGCAAAAGAAATAAAAAGCTGTCAGGAAAATGTTTTTTTTTTTTTTTTTTAAGTATTCTACACCTGCACTCAGCCCTCAATATGTCCAGTTTTCCAAAATATTATATTGTATTACTTTTTATATCTATATGATAAAAGATGTAGAAAAACAAATCTTAATGAGCTGTCATTTAATTAAGTCCAGTCAATTCCACTGCATTCAAACTTTCTGTCATGAAAACAGATTCTAATAATTTGAGCTTATTTCGGTTAAGCTGGGTGGCACAGTGGGTGGGAAATTAAACCATTACAATATTCTAATACAAGAAGCAGGAGAAGGACATTTCACAGTTTGCACTGACTATTCAGACAATGAATATTCACTTTCTAGGGACTGAGTTCAAGATTCTTCTGACAACTAGACTAGAAATAGAGACAGTTACAGAGAGAGAGAGAGAGAGAGAGAGAAGGTTAGGAAGTGTTATTGACATTACTAATAATAGCAATAACTGTGTCTTACCAGACGCAAAGTCTCCTATTCCAGACCAAAGTTACCTCTGAAAGTAAAGTGTCACGTCTGTGCTCATCTCTGCAGTAGTGTGTGTCTGTGTGTGCATAAGCAGACATCTGTTTGCTCCTGATAGCGTGAGGCTGGCTAAGCTGTTGGGTTTGGAGAAACGACACCCGATTCCAAGAACTGGCTTTGACGGGACAAAGAGAAAAGAGGCAGGGCACTCCGAGTGCTTCTCACAGCCCAAACCTTCGAGTTCTTCATTTCCTCTTCTGTGTTGCCGTGATATTTCTGCTCTCTCTCTCTCTCTTTCCAACAATCTTTTTTTTTTTTTTTCACAAATACACATTTTATTTCCAGATTCATTTCTATACTTTGCCAGTTTTAAATCTCTCGCCTACTGTATGTTTCAGGCTAAATACTCAAAGGACTTTTGGCCAACATCTGAAAAGTATTAATTCTGTATTTAGAACACAACTATTCGTTCTACAGGATGTAGGAATAGGGGAAATTAACCAAATGTACAAAAATGTTAATTTATTCACAACATCCTGCACATTTCTTTGTAAACACTCAAATTCATCTGACTTGTAATAATAATGAACTTTCATATCCGTTCTTAAAGTCCACCTGATCACCTTTAAGAAGCTGTTTTGCTATAAAGTGTTCATTTTGCATATGTACTGTATAGAGACCTTTAGGACTCCCTGTATTATGTATTTTTTTGCTGGATTTCTTTTAGCTAGATGGCTTGAAGCCTGTGTATTAAGTCAGTATTGTCTTGTCCTATATGTACATCTGCATGTAATCTGGATACTCTCCAGTGTCTGTGAGTGTGAGGTGTGTGTGGTGACATATTTGTGGAGGAGTGATATAACGCAAATGGCTTGATCCTACAACAAATTCTGCACATTTTCAGTATATTATGGCCACCAATTAAGTTTAAATTGTTATGTTGGTAAAACGTTATGTTGGTAATATCATAATATATTATATCTTATCATATTATTATCATAATATTATCATATACTGTACATTATACATGTAGTATTAACATATTTGTTCAAGTTTTTCTTTTCCTGACGTGTGTGTAAATTATTATTATTAGTTTTTTGGATGGCTCTTTATGTTTTTATATAAGTTTTGTGGGGGTGCATGCAAATAAATGATAGCAATAAAATTCAGAAATGTTTACTGCATTATCACATTTTCAGATATAAATTTGGAAACTAGTATGTGCAGATTCCTTGTGAAACACAGCATTATCAGGGACGTGCCAGAGTTTATGCTAGTGAACACTGCATGGGAAGCATTTTAAGGATACTACATCACCCTTAGTGTAAAGCACAATGATGTGTAAGTACTTGCGTGCAAATACACCACAGGCATCACATCTAATTTGTGGACCTGGGTGAAAATGATCATCGGCAACATCATCTATGCAGCTGTGGCAGCACGCCTCCTATGATTAGAGGGAAATACAAGAATACCTTCGCTCCAGTGGCATGCTGGAACAGATCAGCTGTCTGACAACTTACTGTACTGTATGTGTATACAAGCTTCTGAAATGGATTAAACTGGACTCTATGTTAGGGGACATTACTGATCCAAAGGTCAATGTGGTTGAGTGTATGAACAATTCTGAAGCTCTAGTTAGCATCATCATGCTAACCAATCCTGAGTGGATGAAGGTTTCTCTAGAGCGTTCAGGTTGAAGTGGAAACGTGGGACACAATGAGTCAATGCACAGCCGATACATGACAACCAGGATGGTTGAATAAAACCTTTCCTATTGCCAGAGTTTTGCGGAGGATCAACCCTTGTCATCAAAGCACAGCTGAATCCATGTCTGACTTTGTGGACATCATTGTACAAGCTCTAAGTGACCGGAGAAAACAAACACTGCCGCTTGCACATTTGCACACTTCAAGGACTTTTTTTTCACATTCCCCCTCATCTCACTTACTA